>JAVJIF010018460.1:0-76825 GCA_038442645.1 Agave tequilana
GTCGATAGAAGCCCACGCAAATACATCCAGATTGTTGGATGAATTGCTTGAGTCAGACCTTCTCGTAGGGGAAAGCCTCGTTCCGATCTAGAGAGCTCATTCCAGATACAGGGGATCCGGGTGAAATTGTTCGGCTTCCTCCCCGACTTGTTGTCAGGGTCCTCTGACTTGTTGGCTGAGTCGGAGTCATGGCTTCTGTCGTTCTGTGATTGCTATAAGATAGCAATCCGCTTCTGCTTTCCCGCCGGGAATCACTGTCGAAGGCTGGGGTTGTCTTGGTGACCTTTAGCCCAACCGGACTTTTTCTGGCAACGGCACTGATAAGACAGCATTCACCTCCCGATAGTGGATGAGGCATATGTTGTATGTCCCTCCAACCATGAAGTCTCGAATTTTCTCTATGCACCCTGACCTCCGAGGGCTACCGGAGTCAAAGATGAATTCCTTGAGGTATCCCCAATTCACTAGTTCTTGAAGCTGCTTCCGAAGGTACCTACAGTCGACGGTTCGGTAGCCCATCCCGTCATGAAAGGCGCAGTATTCGTGGACTCCTGGGCCCTACAGGTTGGTGGGAGTGGCTCGGGCGCCTCAGCCACTCTTGATCTGTGATTGCTGCGAAGACGTGGTCAACGAAGGATTTGAAGGGCGTGAACTCTTCTTCTCCGTTGGCCTTAGGAGGCTTTTTGCTTATGTTGCCGGAAGCTCGATTCTGGTTTTTCTTGGGAGCGACAGGTGGAGGTTGCGGCTTTCCCCCTCACCGCCCTTCTTAACGGAGCGATTACCTGCACTCTAGGTCGCATCTTCAATCTGAACGTACTTCTTGACGTGGAAAAGGATGTCACTCATCTCGGTGATTTCATGCTTCACCAAGTGCTTATAGAAGCAGTGGGTGGTGACCTGCAACCCACTGATGAATGCTACTGTTGCAACGTCTTCATTACAGTTATAAACCTGAGCCATCTGGCTCTGGAAATAACTGACATAATGCTTCAGACTCTCATCGAGTTTCCTTTTAATAGTGAAGAGGTGGTTGTTGTTCTTCTTAAATTCGCGTCGGGAGGCGAATTGGTTGTAGAAGACTTGCCTCACCTCCTCAAAGTCTCAAGAGTGAATGGCCCGGAAGAGAGTAAAACCAGTCAGAGGTGACCCCTTGAGGCTGGAGGGGAACACAGTACTCATGAGATCACCTTGGGAGTAAATTGCTATTTTGTCCAAGTAGTGCCGAAGATGCTGAATGAGATCTGTTGCTTCTAGAAGTCGAAGCTCGGCATGACAAACTTCCTTGGGAAACGATGGGCCATGATCTGCTCTGAAAGTAGGGAGCTGGAGATCTTCAAGCTGTACAAATCCATCTCATGACAAGGATGTCAGTTTGATCTCTCGACGTGCTCCTAACTTAAAGATGTCCTCGATGCAATGAATCTCTGAAGCCTTGTATGATTCAGAAGATTGGACATTCATTGTCGCTGGGAACGTAGGTCCGGTCGCGCTTTTGATTGGTTTCGGCTTGGGCGGAGTCGCTGGGGTAAGGTGATGACTGGTCATCCCGAGACCCTCTGGTCCGTGGTCGCGGAAGGACTGGGACCTTCGCAGGACCTCAAGTTGGGAGCGAAGCTGGTTCTAGATGCGGTTTGACGCATCCCTCTCCAGGGCTGCCTCGCGCTCACGAGTTACCCGCTCGCACTCGCGGGCCGCCTCTGCTCTCTACTCGTCCAAGTGCTTTTGGAGACTGGAGAACATCTAGAGGAGTTGGCCCTCGGGGGAAGCAGACCCCTAAATTCGTTGGCCCCCGCCGCCTGTGAATTAGTCGAGGACGAGTGTGCTTCCCTAATTTCTTCGATGAGAACATTGGGGTGGGGGAGGGGCGTTGGCGCCCCGTACCTTCAGCGGCAACCGATTGCCCTTCGAGGAGGTGACGACAACGGCTTGAGAAGAGTTTCTTTTAAGTAGGGCCATCTCCTCTGATGAGCTTTTTTGAGAAAGGGTTGGGAAAAGGGGAGATCTTAAATGTGAACTCAAAAATATGAATAAAGCATCAAATGTTGTAGGAAATTCTCCAAGGACTCCCCATGTGCACCAAATTGACGACGACGCAACGACCAATAGATCATAGCTGTGGTGGGTAATTCCTGGGAATTTATCCACACACCAAAATTGAGGAGATTGATAAACGAATCTGAGATCATACCAATGCAAACACAAAAATTTACATGGAAACCCTAAAGGAAAAACCACAGAGAGGAAGAAAGGATTCCACTATAATTCAAGAAAAATTAAAATGGTGATCGCCTGATCTTATGTGCTAGGGTTTCTGGGTTTTGTTGATCGTCCCCTTCTCGTTGGAAGGGGTCTACTATTTATACATATTGGTATTTTTTAGATAAGATTATAGAGTCTGATGTATTTGAATACCTGCCCTATCTCAAATATTCATGTCCAAAATTGAGAAATCCTGGGAATTTATCCACACACCAAAATTGAGGAGATTGATAATTGAATTTGAGATCAAACCAATGCAAACACAAAAATTTCACATCCCTGTCAGATTGTTTATGTTAGAGGCGGTTGAAACTGAACATCTTGATTTGAATTGGTCGGGCACACGTTCGTTTTTATCCAGGGTCTTCGTCTAGTTGTAGATATGATCAATCCACTCCGAAGCTGTAACTGTTAGGTTCAAATGTAGATTTGGATTGGAGATATGAGTACACTTGTAACTGACCCTATCTCTAATCTTTCAACTGCTTGAACTGCTCAGAGCTTGAATTGGACAGGGACTCTCCTTCAAAGGTTCTGGAGAGGGCTACATGTCACGCATCCGCCCATGGATTGGATGAACACGCGTCATGATCTCGAGGATTCAGAAACTGACCACTACAAATACCCCCTCTGCTTTCCTCTTTGGCATGGGTTGGGAACTCGCCCCAAGAGTTGTGTACTCCCAAGGACTCCGAGAGAAAAGGAGGTGAGCAAACTTCTTCATCTCGGACTCGGGCTGCCTGTGTCGCTTCAGTTTTTATCTTTTGTGGCGTGCCTCTATAGGCTAGCAAAGCTTTAAATGTGTGTCTCATCCATTTGTCGCAAACTGTCCGGGAACCGTCGCTTTTGAAGGGCACGGCGCTCGAGATTGGTGCAGCGTATCAAGGTTCGGATATGATTCGTCATGACACGTGTAAGCTTTTGATCGAAGGGCTGCACAAGTTTGAGGTTTAAAAGACAATTCACACTCAAGCCCTAAACATTATTTCAACTTCTGAATTTCTTCAGTCTTCTCGCCTTCTGCATCTATTTGCCTCCAGATCTCTTTAAATCATCTAATTTCTTTAGCAATGACGAAGGGAAGCAAATACGGCGCCATCGACAGGGTAGGAAAGGAAAAAAACCGCGACGGAGGAGAAAGAAAAGAGGTCCCAGTTCCGCACCAGGATCGGCATGGATTTTGATCTAACGACCACAAGGCTTCACAGCCAAGAGGAAGTGGATGACTACTAGCAATGTACGGGGTCTGCTTGAGCCCTGGTATAAAGGTCGAGTTTTGCCCCATGGTGCTAACATTGCACTGGTTCCGCCCAATGGCGGCGTATATATGCATCCCTAAGTTCTGGCGCGGGGTTAAAGTTGCAGTTAACAAAGTTCGTCCGCAACATTCTGACTTTTTACAGAGTTGCCCCCTCTCAGTTGTCAGGAGTGGCCTAGCGCATAGTGCTCGGGCTCAAGGCCATCTACGCTTTGAGCGTCCCCGAGGTGTGCCAGCGTGAAATCTTCAGCGCCGCCTATACGTTAAGGAAGACTAGCCAGGATGCGCGTTACTTCATGCCCCAAAGTGGGGTTGAAAAAATTATCATCAAGATGTTTTGATAGCGACCACGGTATGCAGGGTACCGTGGTCCGGATGACTGGTCTGTGGGAGTCCAAGTCGAAGATAAGTGTGGAGCCATCCTGATCTCCTGAACTGAGGCCCCATCGCTCGAGGAGCATCGCTCTCCTCTAACGACATCGAAACAAAGTTGCGAAAGCTAGCGGCCATCAACTATGACCACCGCAACTAGAGCTGGCTATTGGATCCCAACCATCCTCTCGTGCCCCCATTCTCCCGAAGGAAGCGGCTTCGAATAAAAGCCCAGCCCCGGCTAAGAGCAAGCTGACCATCGAACTCGGGAGGCCTAACATCCCGGGGCGGGTGGTCCCCATCAGAGGAAGAGGGGCCTGGCAACCCTCGCAACCTCAACTCCCTGCAGAGGTAAACTTTTAACATGTTTAGATCTGTGTAATTTGTCCTTTCGTTATTTACATATTTTTCCTTTACGGAAGAGGAGTAGGCTTCGATGAGTCTGACGAGAAGGAAATGCTTGACTTGTCGGCTGCTCTCGCATACCCTGTCGCTGCTGGTGGACATCCCCGGTGGCTGGAGACGCTCGGGTCGATCCTACAAGCCCAGGGCTTCTAGAGCTCGGGGAGATTCGTCGGCTGCCGAGGCTCCCGAGGAGAGCGTGACGCACCCCTTAGGCAAATGGGAAGAGAGATTGAGGTACCGGAGGAGCACTCCTGTTATTGATGTGCTATCCGAGGAGGACGTCGTGTTGCCGTTTCCGACTTTGGTCGAGACTAAGCCCGACCTCGGAAACTATAAATGCTCGCTGGCGGAGGATGGCGCGAGAGCTATAGGTCCAGTGGGTGCCTCGGGGTTTGCTGCTCAGCCCCCAGCGGCCCGCAGTGAGCCCCCTATTCGGGCTGTTCCTCTGAAGGGATGATCAAGAGACGGCCCTAGGATACGGAGATTTCCTAGGAGGGCTGAAAGAGTTCAAAGCCCTGCCCCTGAAGGACCGGAGGCGGCAATTGAAGAATGAGGTCTTTAAGGTAAGTCTCATGACGATCATGCATGGACTTGTACTTGTTTATCAACTAATTTATGCCTTAATTTCAAAACGTCGTATTTACCTCCGAGCTGTTGGATGCTCATCGGGATGCCGTGAAGGAGGGCATAATTGCAAAGCTGCTCCAGAGGATAAAGGAACTCAGTGTTGCAGAGGAGGCGACATCCGCCAAAGTCGCTCGGCTCCAGGCAGACTTGGACAACAAAGTTGTCGTCTAGCAAGGTCGGGAGGAGCTGGACCGGCTTCGGGGGGAGCTGGAGAAGGACTTGGGGTTACAAGAGGCGGGCGCGAAGTTGCGCCGGAAGAAATCGAGTTGCAGCAGGAGACAGAGTTGCAGGCGACCCAGCAGGAACCGAAAGAGGCGCACAAGTGTGCTGAAATCGCGAAGGCCACCCTAAGGTCGGAGAGGACTGCCTTCATGGAAGCGAAGGAGTCCCTCGAGGGCGGCCTGAGCCAAGCACTAACTGCCAAGGACGTGATGGAGGCACGCGTTAAGACAGTGATAGTTCACTGCCAATAAGAGATGAAAATATTCAAGTTCAAGAAATATAATGATAGATACGAGAACGGGAAGCGAGAAGCGATCCCGAGATATTCGCTTGAAGTTAATGCCTTCTTCGAGAGCCAAGGCCTGAGACGTCCGGCAAAGCGTGGGGATTCAGGCGTGGAGGCGAGGCCCTCTTTGAGTGCTCCGTCCGGTAGCTCTCCCCGCCCCCCGGCGACGGGTCTCCCATTGGGTGCATCCACCGCGGAGACGGGAGCTTCCCCGAGCATTCTAGCCCGCAGTGCTGCTCCCCCAACGACAGGTCTCCCCTCGGGTGCTCCGACTACAGGGACCTCGACCCGTGGCGCCTCCGAAGGTGCAGATCATCTGACTCCACCCTCCAACCAAGGTCTCTCGTAAAGGCAAAGTGGGTGTTTGAGAGTTTTTTTCATTTTTCCTTATAATTTGATCCTCATGTAACTTTTTGAATGAATAAATAAAATTTTTGATTCCTCTGTTGAACTTGTTCTTCTATTTTTTTTATTGTTGCAAGGCCTTTGTGGGTACCGGCTCGGTGGACCCTTTGGGTCTAGCTTCTAACTTGCAGCCTCCATGAGCTTGGGAGGTCAAGTTCTGGGAGGAGTCCTTCGAGAGCCACGGGTGTCCCATGTGCGCTTGGACTCCGATGGAGCTGGTCCCTCAGGTGTGAGGTTCCTCGATAAAGTCGGAGTAAAGCATGAGGGTTCCGACTGTGAAGACGGCGACGAGAGGGTGGAGATAGATCTGGATGATGAGCCCAGATCATTGCTGGACTTCCTGAACGTCCGGCGAAAAAAGTCGCCAAGAGTTTGTACCGGACGCTACCTAGGCTTCCCCGCCGATAGAGCTCGAGCTGCACAAACTTCCTCACCTTTCAGCTGGACCGTGAACTCATCTCCCACAATGTGATAGTGAGCGATCTTAAAGAAAGAGTGAGCGAGTTGTTCCTAAAATCGCATGACATGATGGAGGCGATGGATGGATTAAGGCGGGAGAAGGTGGCCCTGGAAGTAAGGCTCTAGAGTAGGCTCGAAGAGCTGAAGAAGGCGTTGGATGAGATATATGTGCTTCAGAGAGGGCCGCCTGAGCCGTCGCAAATCTCTTCGCTTCGAGAGCAGATCGACCTAGATTGTGCCGAGAAACTAGAGCTTAAGCACAAAGTCCGGTGTTTAGAGAAGGATCTGGAATGCCACAAAGGTGATGTTGAAGAGCTGAGGGCTGATGTTGAGCGCTAATGTGATCATTATAACGAACTCTAAAAAGCCCACGGCGAACTACTTATGGAGGCGCAGGGGTTGCGCTCTCAAGTCTCGATCTTAAGCTCTGGCGGTCGAGCAGAAGGTGCGAGCAGTTGGTTCGGGACACGACTGGTCGGACCGAAAGAATGAGCGGTCGGTCCGAGGGCGCAAGCAGTTACGCCGAAGGTATGAGCCGTTAGCTTGCGGGCCGAGCGATCGGACTGGGAGCACCAACGTCTGGCATGGAAGGTCAGGATGGTCAGAGAGCCACGGTGGGCCCATTTGTATTCTCTTTTTTGTGTAACAAGCACTGGCATAATAAAGAATTGCATCTCTTCTACCATCAGTAAAAATGATCACTTTTTTTGTTGTTTTGTCGTCTCTTGTTTTTGGTGTGCTTGTACGGGTGCTATGGCGTGAGCCCTGCCCAGTTATAAGTTACTTGGTAGCTTGTAGAGACATGACGTCCGCTGTCGAGGTTGATAGACGTTTAGGTAGTCGTCAGGGTAGGACTCAACATAGGCAGATCACTGGCTTGGGTAACCATCATGAAACTCCTTGAGGGATAGCCGTCAAGATAGGACCCATATAGGCTGTTAACTGGCTCGGATAGCTATTAGGGTGAGGACTCGATGTAGGCTGAGCTCTAAGCGGTCATTATGAGTGAGCCTTCATCTTTCAAGAGACTCCTTAGGAGAAGCCGTCTGGGTAGGACCCGATATAGGCTATTGACTGGCTCGGGTAACCATCAGGGTGAGGACCCGATGTGGGCTGAGCTCCGAGCAGTCATTGTGGCGAGCCTCCATCTTTCAGGAGTCTCCCCGAGGGGTAGCCATCCAGGTAGGACATGATATATGTTGTTGACTGGCTCGGGTGGCCATCAGGATAAGGACCCGATGTAGGCAAAGCTCAGAGTGGTCAGAACCCGATGTAGGCTTGAGCTCCGAGCGATCATTGTGGGCGAACCCCCATCTTTCAGGAGATTCCCCAAGGGCAACCGTCAAGTTAGGACTAGATATAGGCTTTTGACTGGCTCGGGTGGCCATCAAGGTGAGGACCCAATATAGGCTAAGCTTCGAGCGGTCATTGTGGGCGAACCTCCATCGTTTAGGATCCCCAAGTAGTTATCATACTCAGAGAAGGTGCAGAGCATTAAAAATAAGAGACTTGCATAATCTTTTCATTGGATATTACATGATTTTACACATAGTATCATTTCAAGTGAAAAGAGTTCCATTGCAAAGAGTTCCTTGCTTCTTAAGGATCTTCCCGTTCTGGGTTGTGCTGATGAGTAAGCGCTTTAGTCGATAGACTCGGATGGAGTATCTCCGACCTCCGGATCTTCCTTCTGGTCAAGGTTGAACTCTTCAAGGTATCCACGTTGAACCAAGTCCTCGAGGTGCCTTTTAAGGGCCCAGCAATGCAGAGCGGCATGCCCCCAACTGCCATGAAAAGAACAGTGTCCTCTTACTTCTAGGAGATATGGGTCGTGCTTGCTTGGCTTAGGGAGTCTCACCCAGGGTTGAAACTTGATGACATGAAGGATCTGATCAATCGGTAACTTTAGGGGAGTGAAGACTGAGACGTCTTTGATCTTTGTTGCTGTCGGGAAAGTATTTTCCTTCCTCTTGCATGTTGGGATGTGATGCCTCCTCGTCCATTTCCGTGTGGGATCGGCTCTGTGGCTCTCTAGATCTTCATGTGGTAAGATTGTTCGAGCGCGCATCTGGTTTAACTTGAAACGTAAGTCCGGTCAGAACTGAGAGATGATGATGGACTTCAGAGGACGTGTTCAATTGAGATTCCCTTGCGCTCAACTCAATAACTCAATGTTGAGCTTTTTCGAATGGCCTCTATCTACGTGAGTAGATGGCCGTTGATCTGCATTATCGCTTCTTGCTATCGCTCGGCGGAGTCGCGATTAATGGTGACCAGTTCTCGCTCGCGGTCTACCTGAGCCCGCAGTTCACCCAACTATAGTCGCAGGTTGCTTGCTGGATAAGCTGTCCTCGGGAGAGTGTTGACAATTTGAGCTCGCCAGAGGTGTTGACGTCATGGTGGATAGTGCTCTTGGGCGCCCTGATTATTGGAAACCTTTTTTAAGGACATCAAAGGGTAAGGAATTGGGAGGACTCTAACTGTGGACTCAAAGCTCTCAATGAAAGCTCCAAATGCGGAGGGTAATTTTTGGGGAATTTGTCCAACACAAAATTGGAGAGATTGATAAACGAATCTGAGATCAAACCAAAACAAACACAAAGATTTACGTGAAAACGCTAAAGAGCGTGTTTAGTTTCAAGGAAGTGGGCGGAAGTGAGGAAGTGTCATTTCCCACTTCCGCTATCCATCCAAACACCGAAAAATGAAAAAACCCTTTTTCTTTTCTCTTTTCTCTTATACACAATCATTTCCTCTCTTCCAGGTTACTACAATTAATTTTGTGGTTATGTATCACATTTGTAATAAGTTGCAGCTCAAAACACTTAATTTTGTGGTCATGTAAATTTTACTTGCATTCTAATTACAGTCCAAATTTTTTCATAATTAATTTTTATTTATATTATTTTACGGTCAACTTTGTGGTCAACATTTTCACTCACTTCCACATTAGCACCGGAAAACACAGTATATTTTTCCACTTTCACTTCCCAACTACCAACCAAACACCGAAAAACACACACAAATTCTCATTTTTCAAAAGAAAAAAAAAACCTACTTCCCACTTCCTCGCTTCCGCCCACTTCCTTGAATCCAAACAGCCCCAAAGAGAAGAATCATAAAGAGGGAGAGGATTCCACTATAATTCAGGGAAAATTACAATGGTGATCAACCTATCTCATGCGCTAGGATTTTGGGTTTTGTTAATCGTCTCCCTTCTCGTTGGAAGGGGTCTACTATTTATACATTTGGGTGTTTTTAGATAAGATTACATAGTCCGATTGTATTTGCATATCTATCATACCTCAACTGCTTATCTTGGAGGCGGTTGGAGCTGAACATCCCGATTTGAATTAGCAGGGCATAAGTTCATTTTTATCCAAAGGTCTTCATCCAGTTGTAGATATGATCAATCCACTCCGAAGTTGTAACCGTTAGGTTCAATGGTAGATTTAGCTTGGAGATAGGGGTACTTACAACCGACCCTGTCTCTAAGCTTCTAACTGCTTGAACTGCTCAGAGCTTGAATGGGATTGGGACTCTCTTTCAAAGGTTCTGGAGAGCGCTACGTGTCACGCATCTGCCCAGTGATTGAATGGACATGTGTTGTGATCTCGAGGGGTCGAAAACTGAGCACTACAACAACAAACACAAAGATGTGGAAACCCAAGGGGAAAACCATGGAAAGAGAAATTCTACTTTAATTCGAAAGAATTACAAGCAAAAATCAGAATGCACTGTATGATTACACGTGCGTTAGGATTTTTTTTGTTCGAACCGCCTTCTCATTAGAGAGGCGAGGCATTTATATCCGCCCGAGCTGCTTTCATGGGTGCGGATATTCGAATCTACATAACTGCACAATTTGCATGTTACGAGTCCTTGTAACCGCCCAGATTGTGCCGCTTGATTGTTGGGATCCCATGTCGGGATATCCGCCACCATTCATAACTGTTCGCTTTGATATAGGAGCGTTACATTGTTTAGAATATGAAGATGATCTGGCAGCGTAGTCGGATTCGTGAATCTTGGAGATAATTCTACCAGCTGTAAGCAACGCGAGGATAATGAGCCCCAGAGAGTTAAGGATCGGAGTCTTGAGCAACTCGTGGGGGGATCTTTGTGTCGGAGTCTTGAGCGACTCCGTGATGGACCCGGTATTGGTAGTTGAAGTCTCAGGAAGTGATGCAACTCCGATTAAGCATCGGATCTGGGTAGTCGGTGTCTGACTAGTTGTGAGTTCGGGTTGAAGCCCGAGATCTCCTCCATGAGCCCACATGATGCTTGCTAGAGAGTTGAGTATGCTAATGGTTAGCGATGATCCACACTGGTAGGATTCGTGTCGTGATTTCCTGTGGGGTTGAGAATTGCCCACCACAGATTCTAAATCAACAATTTTCTAGTTGGGACATCATAACTCATGAAGAAGCAAAATGTTTCTGAATAGCAAGCATACTATCAGACTAAGAAATAGATACAGGATATCAGCAACCACACAATTAGGGTCCATGCAGTGTAGCACCCCAGCAAGGGAGTTCACTAAGAGGTCACCGATCTAGATGTGGGACCGTTCGCTGCCACGTGAGGTGTGACACACATAAGGGAAGCTTGCTATAGAGAAAAGATTAAACATTGTTAAACTTCTTTAACCTTCACTGGTCGGAAGTGATCCCGAATCTGCATTTAGATGTCTTAGTGGAAAACTGAGTATCAAAAAAGTTCCTATAGGAGATAGGCTTAAGTGAGGATCGGTGAAAAAGAAGCTTCTGCACTCAGAGAAGAAACATTTGGCAACTAAGGGATCATTGCAGGACCAGGAAAACACTATCGGTATAGACCAACTACAGTGATAAACAAGCATTAGAAAAGAAGAAATAGAAAATAAACAAGAGTTAGAAAATAAGTTTGTTAAGAAGAAAGCCAAAGAGAGAAAGGAAACACTAAATAATCTAACTATGAATATGAAAGGGGACTGAAGGCATTCTTGAATTTTTCATCATGTTCATTACACTCCTGAGGATAGGCTTACACATTGGTACTAATCACTTAATAATAAGAAACCTAGACTGAATCGGATGAAGTGACCAATCAAAATTTACATTGAACCATTAAACATCACTTATAATGAAAGAAGAGAGAAAAGAGGGGGAAAAACCACACCTCTAATCTCAGCCGTCTATCTTTCAAGTCAAAACAACAAATTCGAATGCTTGTTTCAAATTGTGTATGCCAGGTAACTCCTAACCTATAGCTGCCAGCATAAGTATGCTCGCATTCAAATGGCATTTGAGTTAAAGGTCGTCACGAATGAATGAGCCTCGCTCATGAATCTGTTCTATATGCTATTTTATTTTAGGGACTGTAAGTAGTGTGAGAAACTCAAGTTCCTAATTTTCAAGGACTAACTTTAGTTAATATTCATTACAACAATTATAAAACCATATCCAAAAGTGACAATACTTCATAACTGACTAAATGCATACTATAAACTACGCACCCCAGCAAGGGAGTTCGCTAAGAGGTAACCAATCCAGATGTGGGACCGTTCACTACCATGTGAGGTGTGACACACATAAGGGAAGCTTGCTATAGAGAAAAGATTAAACATTGTTAAACTTCTTTATCCTTCACTGGTCGGAAGTAATCCCGAATCTGCATTTAGATGTCTTAGTGGAAAACTGAGTATCAAAACAGTTCCTATAGGAGATATGCTTAAGTGGGGATCGGTGAAAAAGAAGCTTCTGCACTCAGGGAAGAAACTTTTGGCAACTAAGGGATCATTGCAGGACCAGGAAAACATTATCAGTATAGACCGACTACAGTGATAAACAAGCATTAGAAAAGAAGAAATAGAAAATAAACAAGATAAAGAGTTAGAAAATAAGTTTGTTAAGAAGAAAGGCAAAGAGAGAAAGGAGACACTAACTAATCTAATTATGAATATGAAAGGGGACTGAAGGCATTCTTGAATTTTTCATCATGTTCATTACTCTCTCCTGAGGATAGGCTTACACATTGGTACTAATCAATTAATAATAAGAAACCTAGACTGAATCAGATGAAGTGACCTATCAAATTTTACATTGAACCATTAAACATCACTTATAATGAAAGAAGAGATAAAAGAGAGAAAAAAAAAAAAACCACCCCTCTAATCTCAGCGGTCTATCTTTCATGTCAAAACAACAAATTTGAATGCTTGTTTCAATAGTAAATGTCATGTAACTCCAAGCCTATGGCTGCCAGCATAAATATGCTGGCATTCAAATGGCATTTGAGTTAAAGGTCGTCACGAAAGAATAAGCCTCGCTCAATCTGTTCTATAGGCTATTTTATTTTAGGGACTGCTAGTGGTGTGAGAAACTAAAGTTCCTAATTTTCAAGGACTAACTTCAATTAATATTTTTTACAACAATTATAAAACCATATCCAAAAGTAATAATACTTCATAACTGATTAAATGCATGCTATAAACTACTTGTAAGTCATAAGCTGATTTAGTTGATGTGTCATTCAAGCAATATTGGAAATTTTTACATTGTACAGTTGTTTGTATGGTTTGGTTTTCTTTCCTTATCATATTGGAGAGAGGGTCACAAGGTAAGCTTATATTTTTAAGTTCTCTCTTCACTATGATAACACAATTCTAGATCCATGATTTAATTTAAGACTCAGCTTTTTGGAAAGATGTTTGGTGTTCTGAAAGTTGTCTTGCCAATCTTTACCATGTTTTGAACAGTTTAACTTGTGATTCTAATGTTAGTGTGTATGATTGGAGGTCATGGTTCAACACGGTTTCAGCCGCCGACTCGACAGACACTGAGACGGATAGGTCGCAGCGACTCGGATCGGTCTCGGGCGACTCGCGTAAAACGCTACATAGAAAACTCAAAAAATTCTGATAAAATCACGAAAAATCGTAAAAAAATATAGACATCAAAATTCATCTAACACATATCCAAAACAAATTTGTTTTGAGGGGATAATTAGGAAAATATGATGATTTGGGGGAAATTTAGAAATATGAAATATTTGAGGGGATAAATATAAAAAAAAACTCAAAAATAAAAGAAAGAAAAGAAAAGGTTAAGAGAAGCATGGGGAGAGACAGGGAGAGAAAGACAGGGGGGAGATCGGGTGTGAGAGGGGGAGAGAGACCGAGAGGGAACAGAGGGAGGAAGAGAGAGGGTTAAAAGAGAGAGATCGGATCGGGTGAGAGGGGGGACAAAGAGAGAGGCGGGCGGGTGGCAACTGACGACAGCGATCGAGGTAAGTCTCTGCCCCCCTCCCTCCCTCTGATCTCTCATTTTTTTCCTTTTATGCATGGACTCGGCCTGACTCGGGTATGACTCGGCTGAAGCGGATGAATCTCACAGAGTTGTCTCGTGACTCGGCGATTCGACCAAGTCATACCCGAGTCATGCCTGAGTCATGCAATTTTCGCCACTTGTGGCGACTCACGTCTCGTTATCGGATCAGCGATGGCCGTTCCGGAGACGACTTAGCCGAGTCAACTCCAACTTGACTGAGTCTTTAAACCCTGTTGGAGGTTGTCACAGCCTTTTCAATTTAGGAGGAATTTAACTGTTAGGAGGAATTTAACTGGCACATTAGTTGCTCAGTTCCAAGAAATGCAGTTGATCACTGATAGAGTTCCTTTTACTGACGATGGGGATAGAAGAAGATGGAAATGGACTATTAATGGTGAGTTTACTGTTAAATCATATTATCAATTTTTGAATTTTGGTGTTCTTTATCCATGGTCTTATAAATGGCAAGTTTTTGTTCCTCTCAAGGATAAAATTACTATGTGGTTAGCCTTGAAAAATAGAATGAATACATTGGATAATCTTTCTCATAAAGGCATTCAGAGGAATCTTGTATGTATTCTGTGTGACAGACAAGATGGGAAATTTAAATATACAAAATGGCCAAGTGATATTTTTGTTATGTGGACTTCATGGTGGTAGAAATATGTTAAGAAGCCTAATAGAACTGAATGGGACTTGTCAGCAATGGCTACTATTTGGTTAATTTGGAGCAAGAGGAATAATAGACTATTTTCTGACAAACAGCTTAGCCTTATTAACTGTGATTAATTCTTTTGTGACATTTTGGTTAGGGAATTTGTCACCAAAACTTTGGAGACAATTTGTAGCAGGAAATGGACCTTATGGAGTCGCTGGGAGAAAAAGGTATACAGAACAGAGTTGGGGACTTTTCTGATGCAGATCAAGTTGAGGAGGATAATGTGCACTCCGAGGAGCTGGGAAAAGTAGTGGACATTGGTGCTGAAGGTGTGGGTGGTCAGCTGATGGGGCGTCCGCTGGAGATTACTCTTCTTAGATCCAGGACCGTAGATGGAGTGGAGATCATTCACAATGACTGAAGATCTGTCAAGTTGAAGCATGATTGTACTTTTTGAGGGTTTTGTTGTTGCTCTTTAGTTTCTTTTGAACTCGTTGTGCTGCTGTAATGATAGTTACTATTGAGCAATAAAGTACGATGGAGATCTAATCCTAAGTCCCCATCCTTTCCCTTTTTAAAAAAAAATTTAAGATTGCTCCATAGTTGAATCAACTGCAAATTGCAAATTATAACTGTCAACCATAAAGGATTAGTTTACATGGTGTAGTGCTCGGCTCCAGGAGTAGAGTCGAAATGAACATAAACGAATTCAAGTTTATTGTCTGCATTTGTATTCGTATACAAAATTACCTTCAAATTCAAATTGTTATACTTCAATAGTCAAATTTGATTTGTGAATTATCAGTTAAATAATTTTTAGTAGTTTTTCCTCACTTTAGGCCCAATAACATCAAAAGGTACTTTAGTGATTGCATGAACTGAGTTCAAACAAGAAAAAAGTTATTTTTTTTTTAAAAAACAAAGAAAGCCTAAATGACCTGTGAGAGATATTAGGGAAAAAATAGATGAAAATTCCTAGATCTAGCAGAAATTTTCGCAAAGCAAACAATTTATGCAGAAAATCCAAATTATCGGACGTTAGATGACAAATAAACTACTAGATACATTTCAAAAAACCTAAACCACATAATTACTACAGAATAATCAAAGCGCCACTACGAATTGAAGACTTACTCGCCTCTAGGGTTTGATTAGCGGTGAAATCGAGATCGGACCCAGATCGCTATGGTTTTAAGGTTCGAAAAGGAGAGACCCTTGATCGACCGAATGCGAGGCCAAGGCGATGAGAGCCCACCGCTCGACGTCAGAGAGACGAATGGTGGTAGAATCGTAAATCAGGTGAGCTATTAACTTGCAGTATTACCGGTGTTTGGGCCTGTTTGTTTCATTGCAAAGCAAGTCGTAAGTCGTAAAATGAGAATGAAAAAAGTGAACTGTAGCAGAGAAAATATATTGTGTTTTACGATATTTGGTTGATAAATTGAAGTGTAAATGGAAAAGTATATTGTGTTTTACGGTATTTGGTTGATAAAGTGAAAGTGTAAATGGTAAAGTATATTGTGTTTTACGGTGTTTGGTTGGTAATGTAAAATTGTAAGTGAAAAGTTGAGCACAAAATTAACTGTAGCAGTGATTTAAATATTATAAATACTATTAAATTAAATCTACTATTGCAAATTAAATTGTATTAATAAATTTGAGATAAAAAATTAATAATCTTAATATTTTATTTATAACAATAATATTAATAAAATATTAGTATAAATAGTAAAATATTACTAAAATATTAACTAAATAAATAATATAAAATTTTAAGAAAAGCTAAAGAACATTAATAAAATTTAAGAATACTAATAAAATATAAATATTAAAAAATCTTACAAAAATAAGAAAATATAGTTATAATATTATAATATTAAAAATACTTGAAAATTATTATAATATTAAAAACTTACAAAAATAATAAAATATAGTTATAATATTATAATATTAAAATACACTTGAAAATTATTATTCAATAAATTTAATTATAATATTATTGTAATATTATAGAAATATAAAATTAACAAAGTAAAATATAATTATAACTTAATAATAAATTATCATTATAGTATTATTATATTGAATTATTATTACAATATTAACATAATAATAATTAATATAATAATAAAATATATTATGACATTAATAAAGTAATTTTTTATATTAAAAATAAATAATTAAATAATAATTTTATATTAAAGTATAATATTGTTATATTAATAAAATATTAACTCTAAATAAAATAATAAAAAATGGAATAAGTATTAATAAAATAATAAAGTATTAAATAAAATAGTAAATAAAAATAGTAAATTAAATAGTAAAATATTAAATATTAAAACAATATTAAAAACAATAAAAAATTAAAGATTAAAAATATAAAATAATTAAATAAGAAATTGAACACTATTTAAAATATTAAATATTTAATAATATTAAATTATATATTGATTATCAAGTAACTATTTTGAACTGTAAATGTACCACAAGTGAGAGTTACATGATCACAAATTAACTGTAGCGACTGTAAGTGAAAAAATATGAGTGTAAAAGTGATATTTACATGACCACAAATTTAACTGTAGCAACTGCAAATGGGAAAAGAAGAGTTGCATTTTGCAACTTGTTTTTCAGCGAAACAAACAATGGAAAATGGAAAAGAAGTTTTATGACTAGCTAGCGTTTTGCGGCGAAACAAACACGCCTTTTATTTAGACGTAAAAATTAACCACTCGATTACAGCTACGGCATTTGTTTGGATCGTAATTCGTAAAAGACGTACGCAATTCAGCAACCTACTTACATAGTTAATTTTGTGGTGATATAAATTTGTATTATTTTTAATGTCAATATTAATTTTTTAATATTTAATATTTTTAGTATTTATTTATAATATTAAAAAATTTTAAATCACCAAATAGTTAATTTTGTTGTCAACTTTTCCACTTATGACTTACTCATTATTACAACCAAACATCGTAAAACATAATATACTTTCCCGCTTATAACTTTATATTACTATCCAAATACTGTAAAATTTACATGCATGTAACTCATTTACAACTGTAAAAGAATTTACTAATTACGACTTACGAATTACGACCAATTACGATAACCAAGTATTGAAATTAGTATACAAATCGGCAGTTAAAATTGAGCGACAAGCAAAAAAAGAGGAAGGAGGAGGAGGAAGAGGAGGGGCGGGAAAACTGAAATTTATCTCCATGGAGAAATCTTTTTATAAGATTCTTATTAATGCTTTAGAATTCATCCTAAATTGAAGCAATTCATAGTTCTGGTTCACAACTTTTAACCGAACTTAATTACTTAACGAGACATTGGTTTCACCGTTGCATTAGAAATTTTTCCAACAGGACTGTGATAAACAAGTAGACTCTTTATTTGCAATTTTACAACGTAAAACAAGAATGGACACTTGGAAGAGCTGATCAGGAGACCAATCAAGAAAATATTATTTTTTATTCTTAAGCAACTCTTAACCTTTGGCTATAACAACTTACGCAATTTGAAACATAAAATAATCAATCGTTGGCTTATAATTTCTCACAGAACATTAGTTTATAGAACAATCAAGTAAAGAATATGAAGTGAAAAGCATCTGATGGGGGAAGAAAACTCAAAACTTGTATGTCTACACATGCTTTTATAGTCATTATCTCAGTTGGGAATATCATGGAATGCTTTTCTACAAAAGACCTAACAAAAAACCAATATATTGATCACATCCAATAATATAAAACTATCTACTTCCGTTCATTTTCAAAAATAAAGATAATCATACTAAATAAGAGGATGAATAGATGAATCTTGTATTCACTGTAACAGAAATAGGATACCATGTCGGTTCTAAACCGACGTTGTAAACAATAGACGTCGGTTTAGCAACTGACGTCTATGCGGGCAACGTAAAAAGTCCACTCGGTTACTAACCGATGTGGAATATCAATTATTTTACGTCGGTTATCATAAAACCGACGTGGAAAATAAATTATTTTCCACGTGAAAAATCAATTGTTTATTCAACTCAAGATTTTTCATGTCGGTCGTCTGTAACAACCGACTTAGAATACAGCATATTCACATCGGTATTCCACGTCATAGACTTAATCTCTACGCCAACCTGCATACATTAAATATGTTGACCCAAAGGTCCATCACTCTAGTTTTGATGATGATTAACTCGTGTAGTTATTGTACTAATGATCTTATGATTGTTTAAGTTACAAGTTTAACAAGATCATAGTTTGTTTGTATAGCTTCAACAGAACACTCCAAGTCAAGCTTGAAACTAACACATATTGATTTAAGAACTCAAGCGCAAAAAACACATCATATACTGAAAAGGGAGTCAAGCTCGAAGAATCAAATTTGAATGCATTGAAGCATCTTTAAAAGAATAGAAGCATATATGTAAGATTTAGTTTTGTTAAAATCTTGTTTAGAGTTTGGAAGGCTCATAGATATACGCACACACACAAAATTGATACCAAATTTTCTTGCATAAATTGAAAAGATTTTTAGTATTGAATTTCGTTTTTATAAAAGTTCATTTTTGAGAAAAACGATCTTGAAAAGATTTATAAAAAAAGTCCTTTGTTATTGCAAAAAAGAAGATTCAAAGTTTACAATTCATGTTGATTCTTGATCGCGTGTATCTTGGTAATAAGAATTTATATAAACTTATTTTTGCAGGATTTAACAAAGTGAGTTTTCAAAAGCTTTTTTAAAATACAATATTCATGAGATTTTTTATTGTGTCGGTCGACCGCCAGCAGAGCTTACTCTGCCTATCGACCGCCTGGTCGACCGGATATGCACAGGCTTGTGCACGTATCCAAGCTATGCATGTTGGTCGACCGCAGATTTTGTAGGACTTTTTGTTTGTTGATCTCGGTTGACCGACCAGTCGACCGACAGAGATGCAGAGCCTCTATTTGAGCTTGGTCGACCAGAGGCTCCAATGACTCTCTTTCTAGTCATTGGCGGTCGACCGGCCACTGTGCAAAATCCAAGATTTTGTCTTTAATGACTATATTTTAATTTGGCTTTTTTGGATTATCTATAAATGGCTATTTTGGGTTTTCAACGTCTATTTTTGATCCTCTATAAATAGAGGCACTGTAAAAAAACCCCAACAACAAGTTTCCAAGATTTAAATCAAGAAATAAAAGATTTTTCAAATTTAGAGCCTTAAAATCCAAATTTCTCATTGTTTTTAAGCTTACACTTCAAATCCTTTACAAGTTTTCCTCACCCACCAATCTTGCAGCTTCCATTCTCTGTACAAGATTATAGGATTGCGTTGTTGAGCTTTTGTGGTCTTGAGAAGATCACCTACATCTTGTATTGTGAAGTTTGTGGAGGTTGCGACCTCGGTAGAGCTTGTAGGCTTGAGTTGTTACTTCGGATCTTGCGGGATCAGAACGTTGATTTAAGAGAGTAAAGTATAGTGGAAATCCTTCATTACGGTGAAGGCGGGGACGTAGAGCAAATAACTCGAACCTCGAAACATATTCTTGTTTTTGCATTTGAAATTTTCTCTCTCAACTCAACTTTATCTATTTGCTATTGCTATATACTTGTTCAATTGATGGATATATTATTGTTCGCGCGTTTTTTTAATTCCGCATTGATTTTCATAATTGCCTAGTTCTTATAGCCATCACCTATTCACTCCCTCTATGTAATTTATGTTGGTAGCAGAGCTTGGTGCTCTTGTTTTTATGCTTAACATCGTAGAATTAAAGATTCATATTTGCTTGTCACATTATTTGCTTACACACACTTATGGCTTCTCATGATTTCTTTAGAATTAAATCCCCATCAAATTTGATGATCTAAACTTTTCTATTTGAAAAGTGAAGATGACTTAGTTTCTTAAGTTTTGGAATTTAGAGTAGCCAAGGCCGTGATTAAAGAATTCATTGAACTCTACGGTGATGAAGAGATTTGGCTCGAAAACCACCGCTAAGAACTAGGCAAATGCTAATGCACAATTTGCACTTACAAAAGCATTTAATAATGATGACTTATCATGAGTCATCAATTATAAATCGACTTTTGAAGTGTGAAATGATTTGATTATTACCCATGAGATCTCAAGTAAAAAGATCTAAAATTGATTTACTTCGTCCGCAGTATGAAAATTTTATATGAATGAAAGTGAATCTATTGATGGGATGTCAACTTATTTTACTAAGATCATTAACAGATTTTCTTTCTTAGGTGACATCATTGACAATTATCAAAAGAGAAGAAAGGTCATTAGAGCTTTTACAAATCTTGAGAAGTTAAAGCTACTACCCTCAAGGGACTGAATGATAAGGAGGAGATGGACTTCTCGGGCTTTGAATGCAAATAAAATCAAGCAGCCTTAGGATCCGAGAATGGATTTTCAAAGGAATGTGATATTCTTCTGCTCGTAGCTAGAATCCCCCAAATTTAGATTCAGATTAGTTCTAATCTGATAATTAGTTGTACTGTTGGTAAGAGTTTGACTATTGACCCAAGTGGTTACCCACATTGGAGTGAACTTGTGCTCTGATATCAAGAAAATCCTATCACCTCCCGCTTCTCAAAATATACTGTAGTAGGGACGCGACGAGAGTCGACGACACATATATGCGAGGAGAATGCCCCACACGTATATATGCTAAATCTCAGTACAGGAAATAAACATAATATACATAAATATTCCAATTTAAATAAATATAAGAATACATACAAAAAGGACAATGATCATAATAAATATGAAAAAAAGGAATAGATAAAGAAGTAGAGACAAAATAATAAAGATGCATATGAAAATGAATCTCCTATAATATTCCGGGAAACATTGGGTACTATGAAATCTCTGAGCTCTAACCAGAGGAAGCAACTTCAGGGTCGTCAGAAAGCGACTTAGTGAGTGATCAAATGAAGTAGTAATAATATACTATAATAGTATAAAAATCATGATAACATATAATACATGTTTAAATAATAGTGATACAATATAATTATACTAACAATCCGTATATATATTACAGTTAGTGTATCTGTACTATAACATTATTAATACCTGATTGTACACGCATATTGTTATTATTACATTCCTATATTTCTCTTGTAATAAACTTTGCTAATTATCTTGTCTTAATGTTTAATTTGTGCAGGTGATTATTAATGGAGAGGGAGAGAAGATAATACCAATTAAATACCAATTAAATCAAATTTGTATGGATCTATTTGGTTAGCTTGAATATCAATAAGGATATTGCCAAAACCAGAGATCAAACTGAAGATCAAAGCATGTCAAAGATCTACTGACCATGCGCCCGCGGGTGTGGCGCATTTGCCAGATCCAGGCAGCAGATCCGCGGTGGTTAAGTCAGTTGGGGAAGCGTTTGCTCCCCTATCTTCGTACTCCTCTCCCATATCAGTTCAGCTATAAGTACTGCACATCTCAGAGCAGAAAGGGGCGGAGAGAGGCAGAGAGCTAGGATTAGGATTTTTCTTTTTTAACTTAGGATTTTTTTATTTTTAATGTAAATTTCTGTTTATTTGTAAACTTAGATTAGAGAAGAGATTCATTAAAGAAAGAGAGGAAGAATTGTATTTAAAGTGACACTGAATTGTATTTAGAGTGACACCGAAAAGTGAATTTTTTGAAATTAATAGTTAAAAGTGTGTGCTTTGGCTTCCTCGATACTTCCGTTATAACATAGAGGCTAAATGGGTCAAATCCACAAGGACGGAAAGCGATAAAAGTTTTACCGGAATATTCACATGTGTGTAAGTGTTCTTCAATGTTTGAAAGAATGAAAAGAAAAGAAAATAAAGAATGAAAAGAGAAGAGTACGGTGAAATACGAAGAAGTGGGAAATATAGAAGAAATGATTTTTGGATATATTTCTAAAACAAAGTGAAAAGAGAAAGAAAACCCATGGTTACAAACTAGTAATGGCTCCACTAAGTATGCTAACCTCTTAGTGATAGTTGCCTCACATGTATCCTTGACCATCACTATTCCTTGGTTCAAGAGCGTTTCGAAGTATGACTCATAAGATAACTTTCACATCCAAACCCAACACAATAAGTACAAGTTACACTTAAACCATCAAAACTAAACAAAAGTAAGCATGGAATAAAGTAAAGTTAGCTTGTTAGAGAGTTAGGATGTTAGAGTGTTAGAATCCATCATCATGTGTCATCAATGACTCTTACAAGAGTAAAGCCAAGTAGAGGCTATTAGATTCATGTGGATTATTAAGTAAAAAGTTAGCAAGTTAGTGGTTGTAGTTAGTTGCCATGAAAGAAAATTAGCTAAACATGTAAAAGAGTTAGAGAGAAGAAAACAAAGAGAGGAAAAGAGAGAACCTTCAATAGATTGTCATCTTCTATTACAAGCACTCTTGCTTCCCAACCATGTACCATTCTCTCTCCTATTACAAGATCTATAAGAAATGAAAAATACAAAAGAGGAAGAAGATGAACAACTAGCCTAAACTACCATAAAGTACAATATAGAGAAGAAAACTACCCTAAAACTACACTAAAACTCCTCAAACCTTTCCCTCTTCATGCTTTGAAAATCCCAGGGTATTTATAGGTAAAACTGGGCACCAGGGTACAGGTACGGAGCCGCGCGGCAAATCCTGGCGCGCGTCTCCACACCAGAGCCACAGAAACGCGGCCTGGCGCGCGGCTCCACACCAGAGCCGTGAAAACACGGCATGGGCCGCGTTTTCGTGGCTATACTAGGGCGGCGGGTGCGGCGCTGCCTGCTGCGCGCTGCTCACTTATCCCCCTGTCGGTTGCATGTCCTACTTTATGGTTTTGGCTAGTTTTGATGAAATAACCCTCCAAAGTCAATGGCTATATTTGTAGGCTTTTAATCACCAATTAAATGGTGATTTTGGGTCTTCTTTTTCATTTCATGCTATGGACCTAGAAACATACAAGAGAGGTATTATTAGCAGAATTTAATATTAAATAATGTAAAGATGTGGTATGAAATATGCAATTTTAAAGACTAATCATCATGCGCCCGCGGATCTGGCCCATTTGCCAGATCCAGGTAGCAGATTCGCGGTGGTTAAGTCAGTTAGGGAAGCGTTTGCTCCCCTATCTTCGTACTCCTCTCCCATATCAGTTCAGCTATAAGTATTGCACATCTCAAAGCAGAAAGGGGCGGAGAGAGGCAGAGATCTAAGATTAGGATTTTTCTTTAGTTTAACTTAGGATTTTTTTATTTTTAATGTAATTTTTTGTTTATTTGTAAACTTAGATTAGAGAAGAGATTCATTAAAGAAAGAGAGGAAGAATTATATTTAGAGTGATAATGAATGTAATCTTTTTTATTTCTATTATCATTTTTCAATTTAATCAAAGTTTACTTTCTGTTTTTTTCTTGTTTTTTCTGCATTTCTTTTGGTATTGATTGCAATCCAAGTGAATCTATAGAATCGGAATAGCCTTGTCATTGCGAGTGCCACCGATGGCTCATGATGATTGGATTCCTCCTTTTAATGTCTGTATCATGTCATGCTTGCTTCTCGAAGTTTTGATAATGTAATGTGGACGAGAACTGAATTCGATTTTATGGGTTATGCGCTAATCGCCTCCGAATCAAGGTAAAACTGTCGCCAACGATTCAAGGTACAGTAATCAACCAAAAAAGATAAGTAACTTTTCTTTCTTTATTTCTTTTATTTTCTTAGTTTTGAAACATTTTAAAAGCTAACACCATCTTTTTCTATTATTTTTTACTTTAACTTTGTTAGCCCGAAGGCCTTTCACCCTAGTTTTGATGATGACTAACTTATGAAGTTATGTTACTAATGATCTTATGTTTATTAAGTTTCAGATATTAATAAAGATTATTATTGGTGTTTAGCTTCTACAATGGACTTGAAGTCAAGTTTTGAAGCTATCTCATGTTGGTTCAAGAGCTCGCGCTTCAAGATCACATCAAGTACTCGAGATGGAGTCAAGCTCTTTAGATCGTGTTTGGATCAAGTCGACTTGGAGAAGAAGGTCTACAAGAAGACTTGTATCTAAGTTTGTTTGTTTAGTTATTTTGTTTAGATCTTCTGTAAGGACAGAATAGTTTTGAATTGCTCAAGTTCACATACACAAATCTATAGTTTTTGGTTTAACCATTTCGCTTCCAAGATTATATCTATTTAGTTTTAAGTTTTGTGTTTAGGTCTAACATGTATACATTTTAAGTTTCGGATCTTCTAGTATACATCTTTCTTATTCATGAATAGATTCATCAAAATAAGTTTACATGGTTTATATGGATATTGGATTTTATCCATATGCATTTATACTTTATATGTTTAGAAAAACTTATTTTAATATATATAGTTCATATGTTTAAGTTTTGTTTTTATCAAAACTTATTTTGGTACTTATTGTCAAAACAGTATATTTCATCTACTGTGTATTGAATCATTTCCATATACACTATGCTTTAAATGTGTTTCAATATCTTATTTTGTATTTATATAAGTTTTAGAGAAATTGAATTTTCATTTAAATACTATGTAGTTTGGAAAATACAGTTTTTGGTTTATGCCTAAATTTCTTTACCTCAAAAATAGTTCACTTGTTTGTAATATGTGTTGATGTTTGATCACACATGCTAAGACTTTAAAGTATTTTAGTGAACTTATTTTTGTAGATTTTATGGGATTTAAAATGTATTTAAAAATGTTCAAATTTTGGTTCTGGGGCTGCCTTGCGGTCGACCGAAAGCTGGCTCGATCGAACGACCGGTCGACCGACATGCACACATGCACGAGTCCAAAGTGCAGTCGACCGACTGGCTCAATCCAACTCTCAGGTAGGGACCGGTTAACTGACAGAGAATTTTTATTCTCTATACCTAAGGGCGGTCGACCGACAACCCAATGGTTAAAAATCTGACCGTTGGCCGGTCGATCAGGCGGTCGCCCGCCATGCCAATTCGGCTTGGGTTCTGCCTTTAATGGCTAGTTTTTTGTTGGCCTCTATATATGGGTTCTCTTGGCAAGTTTTTCACAAGGTTTTTGAGAGCAATATTTTCGATCTTCTATACAGTTTTTATAACAAGTTTTAAACAAGTTTTTGAGCTTCAAATACATATCTTCATTGTGTTTCAAAGTTTTGGAAAATCAAAGAAAATCAAGTTTTAGGAATTATAGTTTTGTTCTTCAATTTCTTCATCTACCAAGAAGTTTTTTTCAGAGTTTTCTTTGTGTTTTTTCCCAAAAACTTTGTGCACTCATATTTTGAGCTATTTACTTCAAATCTATCCTCTAGGATCTTGTTTTGTGAGAGATTTTGTTTGTGGTATTTTGAGATTACCAAGTTGTGTTTATGATCATTGGATCGCCAAGTTGTAAACTTTTTCTTTGCTTTGTGCTTGGATTAGTGCCTTCCCTCTTGTGTAGAGGTGTGAGAGAGTTAGAGTAGTGTACTCCTTATTTGTATTACTGTAATTCCTTGGTAGAGGTCCCTTTGTGGAAGATCATTGGTGCACATAGTGGAAATCCTTCTGTGTGAAGGCGGAAACGTAGAGCAATGGCTCAAACCTCGAAACATACTTAGTATTTGCGTTTGGATCTTTTTCTCCAACTCTCTACTCATTATATCTTGCATTGTTATTCTTACTCATATTTATATATACTTGATATAGCTTGTGTGCTCACACTTGTATTGAACCAAGAGAGTTATTTAAGCACCTCAACTCATAATTTTGAGGAATCGTGAGGAGAAGTTCCAGAGCCCTTCACAAGATATTCGACTCACTATTAGTTATACATTATGTGTTAGTCAAAAAGTTTTAATTTCGCATTATTTGTTATATAGATTAGCACTAACCTGTTAACCCCCCTCTAGGTTATTTTTTAATTGGTATTAGAGCTAGCGCTCATGATATTCGGTTTAACCACGTAGGAGTGTGATCCTCATTTGCTAATCTATATACTTATTTTGCACACATTCATTCATTGCACTAATGGGTTATCTTGCTCCACCCATATATGATGTCTCTAACATTGATATGTGAAAGTTTAAAATGAGTGCTTACCTCAAAGCCTTAGGATTGCATGTTTACCTTACCACTATCAAGAAATCATACGTTGATAATGGCAAGTATTTAGGGGCTAATACGCAAGCCATGGATGCACCAAAACACACACTTAGCAAAGAACATATTACTTTGATTTCTCATTGTGATTCCGCTTTTGCAGTGTGGAACACTTTGATCTCTCTTAAGGAACAAGCTTCAAACAATATTGAGAGAGAATCCATAGCAGATGAGTCCGATGAAGCGTGTTGTATTGTCCAGGATAATGACTCCCTTGAGATAACTTCGCGTTCTCATCTTAATGATTGTGCTAGCTCTTCTAATGATCATGATAGTATGAATGCAGATGTTTTGAATGAAGAGCTTTCTATGTTTTGTGAAAACTTGCTTTCGAAGTATAAAATTTTGTAAAAGAAGAGTTTTGAATTAAAGAAGGAAAATGAGATGTTGTTTTCAAAACTTGATTTTGTTTTAAAAGAGAAGGTTGAGGTTTCAAGTGAAATAGATTCTTTGAAATCCCAACTTAATTTTGTTTTGAAAGAAAATGAGATTTTAAAAAATAAAATGATTTGGATATTGTTTTGAAGAACAATGATGCTTTATCTTTAAAACCTGAGTTTGTTTTAAAAGAAAATGATTCTTTGAAAGACAAAATTGCTTTGATTTCAAAAAATTGAATTTTGTTTCAAAAGAAAAAGTTTTTTTAAAAAATGATTGTGATTCTCATATTCGTCATGATCCTATTACTTGCTCCACATCTTCTTCTTCTATTGATAAAAATATTTGTATGTTGAAAAAAAGTGTAGATTGTTTGGGCTCCACTTTGAGCCAATGTTCCATGGATCACAAGAGGTTGGAATTCATATTTCACAAGAAACATACTCCACTTATGCATGCACACCATTCACGGCATACACATGCTAAACATGTTCACACACATAACACTTTGTATGATAGAGTATACATTTGTACACATTGTGGTCGTACGAGCCACCTTGCAAAATTTTGTTATGATAAAATAAATAGTTTAAATTTTGCAAGTAAACATGTTTGGGTTAGGAGAGATACTAACCCTCATAGACTCAAGAAAGTTTGGGTACCAAAATTCATTCCTATTTCTTTTGATGTAGGTATAGGCTCTCACAAGACGTGAGAGTATTGGTGCGTTGGTGATGGATGCGTTTGAGCTCAAATGAACACAACATTAGATGCATCGCTATCAAGAAAGTTTTGGTGGGAGGACCACCATGGTTTGGAGATATAGAGACTAGTTCGTCAGTTAGGTAGCTATATCTATTCTTCATGTTTTTTTATGTTTATATGCTTTTATATTTTTAGATTGATGGTTTTTAGCAAATTATGGTTTTTATACTCATTAGGATCAAATGTAATGATTATTAGACTTGTGATATACATATGCGATTTTTTAGATACACCCATACTTATATGAATCCATATCCCTTGTGTTCTCATTATAGTTTAGCTATTGTGTATATCCTAATATTAATAATACTTGTATTTATACTAGTGATCATATTTATTTATTTACCATATTTTGATGTTTTGGATGCATATCATGTTTTGATTACATGTTTAGATGTAATTTTCATTAAAACTTGTTATTATACTTGTACAATTAATGAGTTACGCTTGATTCACATACTTTATTGCTCATGTATACTCATTATATGTACTTGTATGACCTAATTTTGATGACTCTTACATTTATATTTATAATTCCTATAACTGTTTTATATCACTCTTATTCATGTTCTCATAAAAATGTTTTAGCTACATGTATATGTAAATTTTGTTCAAAACTATATGATATACATGTTCTATCCTTGAGTCACTTGCTTTGTATGCTATGTACTCTTTTATAGACTCAATTCATGTTTGGGATAAATACGTATGTTTTAGTTCTGACAAAACATACATATGCCTTGTAGTTCGGTTGGTTTTTAATGAAAATAGAATTTTTCATGTTTTATAGTTTCATGTTTATGAAAAAGGAATTTCATGTGTTTTGATTGAGCCTCATTGTCATATTTCTATGATTTTGTTTCTTACATGATTCTTGCACATTTGATATATCTTTTGTTTACCCATAGTTTTGATTCATAAGCCTATATGTGCTTCATAGATTTTTTTTTTTTAGTGCCAATTATTGTGTATTTAGCATATTTTTATGAGATATATATATGTTTTATTTCTTACTTGAAGGATTTCTTATTAGCTTTCAAAATTACTTTGAAACTAGTTCTTTATTCTTTAATTGGTAGAGTTTTTCAACATATACTATATTATTTTCAAATCCTTATTTTTGAAAATTTCTACCCTATAAGGGTGGTTGGTTAGGCGACCATATTTTGTATGTATACTCTTTAATGACTATCTTTTTAAACATGTGCATGATAGAGTGGATGATATGAGTTATACATGATGCTTAATGATATTTTTATTTTTATATACTCATATTTTCTTTTATATGTATGCACCAATTTCAATTGTTCTGATCATACATACATACATATGATTTCTTGTGCTAGATTAAAAATGCTTATACATATATGTTTAATAGCACAAAATGTTTTATACTAAGTTTGATTCTAAATGTTAATTGGTATCTTTTACAGGCTTATGCATTTATTTTTGTAGGTATTTCAAAAAGAGGGAGAAAAATTCTTGATTTTATCTTAAATTGGTATCTTACTCCCACTCGTTTTGAGAAAAAAAATTTTGTTTTAAAAAATACTTATATTTCGCAAAATGGTTTAGGAAAAAAGATTGATTCATGGATTAGTTTCAATTGGTATAATTTTTTTATATCCATGTTGTTTCAATTGGTATATATTTTTGGTATCAAAATGTTTTTATTTTAATTTGGTGTATTTTCAATTGATATATGTTTTTATTTTCAATTAGTATATGTTATCAATTGAAATTTTGCCCTTTTGTTGATGATTGACAAAGTGGGGGAGAATGATTTAGTGTATATATGCATATTTATGTTTGTTTATGCATATATATGTTTTATGCATATTTATATGCATATGTTTTTATGGTTTTGATATCTAGAAGGTTTTATTGCATATCCATTTTATTGGTGTCTGAGCTTATTGGTATCAGTACTTAATTGAATATATAGTTATATATTTATGTTTGTTTTATGCTATGCATGAGTTAAAGGGAGCTTTTATGAAGCTTATCTTTAATCCATGCATATATAACCTCATAAGTTTTGTCATCATCAAAAAGGGGGAGATTGTTGGCCTGAAGGCCTTTCACCCTAGTTTTAATGACGACTAACTTATAAATTTATGTTACTAATGATCTTGTGTTTATTAAGTCTCAGTATTGATCAAGATCATTATTGGCGTTTAGCTTCTGTAAGGGACTCTAAGTCAAGCTTTGAAGCTATCACGTGTTGATTCAAAAGCTCTCGCTTCAAGATCGCATCAAGTACTCGAGATGGAGTCAAGCTCTTTGGATCGTGTTGGGATCAAGTCAACTTGGAGAAGAAGGTCTACAAGAAGACTTGTATATAAGTTTATTTGTTTAGTTTCTTTTATTTAGATCTTGTGTAAGCATATAATAGTTTTGAATTGCTCAAGTTCACACACACAAGTCTATAGTTTTTGGTTTTCGGTTTAACCATTTCGCTTTCAATATTATATCTATTTAGTTTTAAGTTTTGTGTTTTGGTCTAAAATGTATACGTTTTAAGTTTCGAATCTTCAGGTATACATCATTCCGTTTCATGAATAGATTTCATTAAAACAAGTTTACAGGTTTATATGCGTATTAGATTTCATCCATATGCATTTATGCTTCATACGTTTAGAAAAACTTATTTTGATGTATTTTGTTCATATGTTTAAGTTTTATTTTTATCAAAACTTATTTTGGTACTTATTGTCAAAAACAAGTATATTTCATCTTCTATGTGTATTGGATCATTTCTGTTGGAACATACATTTAATGATAATAGATTTTGATGATAACAATTGTGATGCAGGTACATTGGAGCTCAATCTAAAGAGCTAGTACTGAGTTCTAGTAGCTCAAGATGATACAAGGATATTTACTATTTTTGTGTATTTTTAGACGATTGTTAAAAGCCTTGATCACACACACAAAATAGTCTTATTGTCGACTTATCCCCTTCTATAGTCGACTAACATATCCTATAGTCGACTATTATATTATATAGTCGACTAAGTGTCTTCACAGAAAAGTATATGTTCTCTGTTTTTTAACTGTAATCAAAATTAGTAGACTAATCCTTTTATATAGTCGACTAGTTTTAGTTTCTAGAGACCTATCAATCTGTGTCAAATTAATATAGTCGACATGGTCTTTAAGTTAGTCGACTAACCTAGGCAAAATTTCTTATACTAGTTGACTAATCTCATACCCTACTCGACTAATTTCAGTTTCTGACTGTTATTCAGTTTTTGATATTATGGTGTTTTCTCCAACGTTTTGATTTTCAAATTTGAGTTAATAACTTTCCTAACTGATTATTGATTTCACTTATAAATAGGGATGTTGTCCTTAGATGAATTCACTAATTCAAATCATTAGTTTTCTGTCCAAAACTCTGTTCAAAAGTTCTGTTTTTCAGAAAACTATTCTCTACTTTCTATTCTTCACACAGTTCTAAATCTCTTGTGAAGAATTTTGAGAGTCCTCCTATAAGATACCTTGTTCACAATCACGTACAAGTTTCAAGGCTTATAGACTATATTGCAATCAATCAAAGAAAGTCTCTTCTTGGTGTAAAGAAGAGTTGTACAGATTTGACGAAGGGTGTTTTGTCATTTGGTGTATAGGAGTTGATTTTGGGGTGTATCAAAATCAGGATAAGGCAAATCTCAAGCGGGTTGCTTGGGACAGAACGTAGGTCACAAGGACCAAACCAGGATAAAATCTCTCGTGTTTGCTTTTGCATTTTTCTAAGATTTATTATGTGCATTTTACTTTCCTGCATGTAGTTTACTTTTTGTTATTAAAAGTTTATAAACACTATTCATCTCCTTTTTATCGTTTGTGTTGCCTTGATTTTAGATCCTACATTTGATATCAGAGTCGTGTTCAAGCATTGCAATGGAATTTCCTTCATCACAATTCAAGAAAGAACATGAAAGTACACCTAGAGGGGGTGAATAGGTGTATGGTTAATCGAATGACAAATAATACGGAATTAAAACTTAATTGCAACACACTTAGTGTAACCAAAGAGTGTAGCCGAATTCTCGGTGAAGGGCTCTAGACTATCTCCTCTAAATTCCTCTAAATAAGAGTTAAGGTGCTATGTGAAGCTCTCTAAGTTCAACACAAGTGAGGCACATAAACAATACCAAGCATATATAAGAAATGAGCACTATGAATATGATGCAATGCAAGGTATAATAGAGAGAGTTTAGAGATAGTAGATCAAATGCAAACATCAAGATATGTTTCGAGGTTTGAGCCACTGCTCTACGTCCCCACCTTCACATAGAAGAAATTCCACTATAGCGTCCACACAAGACTTCCCACACAGGGAACCTCCACTGAGGATTTGGGTAATACAAACTATGAGTACACAACTCCTCTCTCCAACAAATATAACCTCTACACAAGGGGTAAGGCACAACAATAATCACCTCTACACTCAGAGGGATGGACATTTAGCAAAACAACTACAATCACCTCTACACTTAAAAGGATACCAACAAACCCAATTGCACAACCTCCTCTATACTTAGAGGGAAAGGCACAAAGCCAAAGCAAAAGAAAGGGTTACAACTCTTGGTGGTCTCAACAAACCACAAATCAATTTTCCTTGCAAAACAAGATCCTAATATATAGGATAGATAGATAGCTCAAGTGTGAGAAAATAAAGAGTTTGAAAATCAAAATCACAAAGAAAAACTCTTAGGAAAAACTCTAGATAGAAATATAAATGAAGATCAAAACCAATTCCCAAAGACTCTCTTTTTCTTTGAATTTTCCAACCCTTAAAACAAATAAAGATAAAATCTTTAAGCACAAAAACTCTTTAAAACTTGTTCCTAAAACACTTAAGAAAATGAAAAAATTTGCTCTTGAAATTCTTTTTCAAAATAGCCCAAAGGGATGAGTATTTATAACCCTATCCAAAATTAGCCGTTGCGCCAAGACAGCAAAAAATTTCTGCTGTCGGTCGACCGCCCCGGTCGACTGGCCAACGGTCGGATTTCTGACCGTTGTGCCATCAGTCGACTGGCCGGTCAACCGAGGCCTGGAAATAGAGAGCAGAACTCTCTGCCAGTCGACCGCTCGGTCGACCGGGGCCAGATCCAGAGAGCAGAGCTCTCGGCGGTCGACCGGGTCGGTCGACCGCCCCTCCAGCCAGATGGCATGTACCCGGTCGACCGCCCCTCCAGCCAGATGGCATGTGCATGTTTGTGCACATCGGTCGATCGCCCGGTAGACCGGCAGAAGGCCATGTCACAAATTTTGGATTAAAAACTTGGTCATTTTAATACCAATAGAAAATGACACATTGTGCATTTTTGATACCAATTTGAAATATATATTATAGATATTGGTACCAATTGAAAGTAAAAAATCAATTGAAAATAGAAACCATATTTCTTTAGAAATACACTCATTTTGTAATAAAGATACCAAATTGAGAATACTACCAATTAAGATGATTGATACTAATATTGAAAATGTTAGCATATACCAAAATAAAGCATTTTTTATCATAAAGAGTGGGAGTAAGATATCAATTGAAAATAAAAACCGATTGAAAGGTAAAATAAGATTTTCTCCCCCCTTTATGAAATACTTATAAAAATGATGCATAAGCTTGTATAAGATACCAATTGAAAAATAATTATCATTAAGGACTAAATCAAGCTTAGCATAAACATAATTTGTGTTTTAAGATATAAATATATAGTAAGCACAATCAAATCATATATATATGTATGAAAAAGTAAAAACCAATCGAAATTAATACTATTTGAAGTTTGAAACATACACATACAAGAAAACACAAATATGAGTATACAAACATGAAAATATTAATTGTGATACCAATTAAAAATATAATGAGGGTCACGTGTATAACTCTTGCTACTTCCCTATCATGCACATGTTTAAATAGATTTTCAAATAGGCACACAAGATATAGTCGCCCATCCAACCACCCTTCAATGGAAGGGGTTTTCAAAAATATGAATTTGAAAATAATTTTAGTATAATTGAATACTCTTCCAAAATGAAGAAATACGCAACTAGTTTTATGATAATCTTGAATACTAGTACGAAGTCCTTCAAGTAAGGAATAAAATAAGAATATATCCATGAAAACATGAAAATCACTCAACTATTGACACTCAAAGTCTATAAAGCACATATAAGACTCATGAAAACAAAGTCATGAGATAACATCAAGTAATGTGAGTGTACAAAGTCATGTAATCAACAAAATTATGGAACAAGGCATTTATGCTCAATTATGAAATTCCTTTTCAAAAACATAAAAATCATCAAAACTAAATAGGCTTCAAGGTATATGTATGTTTTGTCTAAACTAAAAGTATACATACACATCCCAAACACAAATGAGTCTATAATAGAATTTTACATAAAAACTAAGTGACTCAAGGGTATACATGTATATCTTAAAGTTTTGACAAAATTGACATATACATGAAGCTAAATATATTTTCATGAAAAGTACTTACAAAATGGGGAATACAAGTCAAAATGTACAAATCATCAAAACTAGGCTATACTAGTACATCTAATAGGTACAAGTGAGCAATTAAGCACAAACATACAAAAATCAAATGTGGCTCATTAGTAGTATAAGTATCTACACAAGTTTTAATGAAAACTACATCTTAAATATGTAATCAAAACATGAAGCATAAAGCATAAACGAAAACCAATATGATCATTATGTAAATGCACATGTCTTAGAGTTATGATATACACATTAGTTAAACTATAGTGAGAACACAAAATATGGATCCATATGAACATGGTTGTATCTTAATTACTATACATGTATGTCATAAGTCTAATTATCATGACGTTTAACATAATGAGTATTAAAACATGACATGCTAAAAATAAATAATCTAAAAGTATGTAAACAAATAAGGAGTTAGAGATAGTTACCAAAACCATTAGGGCACATCTCTAGATCTCCAACCATGGTGGTTTTCCCACCAAATTCCCCTTGAAAGTGATGCATCCAAAAGTGTTACCATTTTTGCTCGGAACGCATCCACCATCAAGGCACCATTACTCTCACATCAAGTGAGAGCCCACACCTACATCAAATAAAATAGGAGTAAATTTTGGTAACCCTACTCTATTGGGTCCATGAGGGTTAGCACCTTTCCTAACCCAAACAAATCTATTTGCAAAATTTACATTATGTACTCTATCATAATAAAACTTTGCAAGGTGACCCTTACGTCCACAATGTGTACATGTGTACACATGAGCATACATGGTGTTATGTGTATGAACGTGAGAAGCATGTGTATGCCGTGGTTTGTGTGCATGCATAGGAGGAGTATGTTTCTTGTAAAACATGGATTCCAACCACGTGTGGTTCATGGCACATTGGCTCAAAGTGGAGCCCAAACAATCAACACTCTTTTTTAAAGCACATATATCATTTTCAATAATAGAAAAAGAGGTGGATCATGCAATAGGTATACTAGATGATGAAGTATGGCAAACATGAGTATCTAAATCATTTTTCAAAGAAATATTTTTCTTATAAACCAAATCCAATTCCTTTGAAATTAAAGCAATTTTATTTTTCAAAGATTCATTTTCTTTTAAAACAAAATCAAGTTTTGAAGACAAGATTTTATTTTTCTTCACAACATCATCACAATCATTTTATTCTTCAAAATTTTATTTTCATTTAGAGCAAGTTCAAGTTAAGATTTCAATGGCTCCCTTTCATTAGAAATCTCATCCCTCTCTTGTAAAACCAAGTCAAGTTTTGAACACAAACCCTTATTTTCTTTATTTAATTTAATACTTTTCTTTTTCAAAACTTGGTATTTTTCAAGCAAGTTTTCACACACAATAGATAGTTCTTCATTTAAAGTATCAGCGTCCATATAATCATCACCGGAAGAACTAGCACTATCATCTAGTTGAGTATCCGAGTTTACCTCAAGGGAGTCATTCCCTTGGACCATGTAGCAATGTTGGTCGGACTCATCTCCACAAAATTCCTCCTCCACATAATTTGGCGTTTGAAGCTTTGGAGAGGTCAAAGTGTTCTACACTGCAAAAGCGGAATCACAATGAGAAACCATACATAAATATTCTTTGCTTATAGTGCATCTAAGTGCCTCTAGGACTTGTGCATTGGCTCTATATGCTTGTTATTACCAAGATAGGATTTCTTGGTAGTAGCAAGATAAACATGCATTCCTAGGGTTTTTGGTACATACTCATTTTAAGTTTCCATACGTCAATGTTAGAAACATCAAACATAGGAGGGGTCATGAAGTCCATGAGTGTGTGTAAACAAATAAGTGTGCAAATGCAATATCTAGATTAGCTAACCAAAACCTCACTCTTAGGTGGTTAAACTTAATATTAGGAACGTAGGCGCTGATGCCAATTGAAAGTACACTTAGAGGGGGTGAATAGGTGTATGGGTAATCTAATGACAAATGATGCGGAATTAAAACTTAATTGCAACACACTTAGTGTAACTAAAGAGTGTAGCCAAATTTCCGGTGAAGGGCTCTGGACCATCTCCTCTAAATTCCTCTAAATAAGAGTTGAGGTGCTATATAAAGCTCTCTTGGTTCAACACAAGTGAGGCACACAAATAATACCAAGCATATATAAGAAATGAGCACTATGAATATGATGCAATACAAGGTATAATAGAGAGAGTTTAGAGATAGTGGATCAAAGCAAACACCAAGATATGTTTCAAGGTTCGAGCCACTACTCTACGTCCCGCCTTTACACAGAAGGATTTTCACTATAGCGTCTACACAGGACTTCCCACACAGGGAACCTCCACTGAGGATTTGGGTAATACAAACTAAGAGTACACAACTCCTCTCTCTAACAAACACAATATCTACACAAGAGGCAAGGCACAACAACAATCACCTCTACACTTAAAGGGATGGGCACTTAGCCAAACAACTATAATCACCTATACACTTAGAGGGATACCAACAAACCCAATTGCACAACCTCCTCTATACTTAGAGGGAAAGGCACAAAGCCAAAGCAAAAGAAAGGGTTACAACTCTTAGTGGTCTCAACAAACCACAAACCAATTTTCTCACAAAATAAGATCCTAATAGATAGGATAGATAGATAGCTCAAGTGTGAGAAAATAAAGAGTTTGAAAATCAAAATCACAAAGAAAAACTCTTGGGAAAAACTCTAGATAGAAATATAAATGAAGATCAAAATCAATTCCTAAAGACTCTCTTTTCTTTGAATTTTTCAGCACTTTAAAACAAATAAAGATAAAATCTTTAAGCACAAAACTCTTTAAAACTTGTTGCTAAAACACTTAAGAAGATGAAAAAATTTGCTCTTGAAATTCTTTTTTAAAACAGCCCGAAGGGATGGATATTTATAACCCAATCCAAAAACTAGCTGTTGGGCCAAGAAAGCAGAAAATTTCTGCTGTCGGTCGACCGCCTGGTCAACCGACCAACGGTCGAATTTCCGACCGTTGTGCCATCGATCGACCGGCCGGTCGACTGAGGCCTGAAAATAGAGAGTAGAACTCTCTGCCGGTTGACCGCCCGATCTACCGGGGCCAGATCCAGAGAGCAAAGCTCTCTGGCGGTCGACCGGGTCGGTCGACCGGCCCTCTAGCCAGATGGCATGTGCACGTTTGTGCACATCGGTCAACCGACTTTAGCCTCGGTCGACTGGCAGAAGGCCAGGTCACAAATTTTGGGGATTAAAAACTTGGTCTTTTTAATATCAGTTAAATCCCATAAATCACATAAATTCTACAAAAATAAGTTCTTATAAGATCTTTGAAATACAAATATGTGTGACTAAAATTCAACACATATTATAGACAATTTGAACCATTTTTGTGATATTAAAATTAGGCTTTAAACAAAATCGGTATTTTCCAAAACTTAGATTTTTGAAATGGAAAACTGTTTTCTCTAGAACTTGTATAAATACAAAAACATGATATTGAAACAACTTTGAAGCATATTGTATGTGGATAGTATCCAATATACATATAAGATATATATATATATCTATATTTTTGACATGAAATCTGAAACCGGTTAAACCGAAAACCAAAGCCAATAACTTTAAACTTTTGTGTGTGTGTGAACTTGAGCATATCAACACTATCCACCTTTACACAAGATCTAAACACAAACTAAATTAAACAAACCGAGGTCTTCTTGTCTCCAAGCTGACTCGATCCAAACATGATCCAACGAGCTTGACTCCAACCGAGTGCTAGATGCGATCTTGATGCTGAGCTGTTGAATCTACATGTAAAAGCTCCAAAACTCCTTTGTTGAAGCTAAACACCTACTAATATCTTGGTCAATCACTGAAACTATTTAAACACAAGATTATTAGTAAACTATAACTACATGAGTTAATCATCATCAAAACTAGAGTGATGTACCTCTAGGCCAACAGGACATTCTACACAATATCCACCATTGTTTGATGAATCAAACTGTAATTACTGAAAGTGTAGAGTGAAGATCTACTTGCAATCACTCAATTATGAACTATGGATCATAGTGGAAGTACCATACACCGAGCCTTCCACTAATTATGATGCTTGGAGTGAAGAACAAAAGAAGTCTGTCAATCTTGATGCCAAAGTAATGAACGCGCTTTTCTGTACCTTGAACAAAGAAGAATTCAATCTGTGTCAATGACCATATCTGCAAATCAAATATGGCAGATTTTACAGGCAACACATGAAGATACCAATAAAATTAAAGAATCTAAAATCTCTATTCTTGTACACATATTTGAACTCTTCAAAATGAAGGAATAAGAAACCATGGCAGAAATGGTTACAAGGTTCATTGACATTACAAATTCTTTAGTAGCCCTTGGAAAGGAATACACTCAAGTTGAAAAAGTTAAAAAGATTCTCCGTGCACTCATATCAGATTAGGAGAAGAAAACTCTACAATAGAAGAAGCAAATGACCCCTAAATAATGTCATTAGAAAATCTTATTGGAATTTAATGGCATATGAAGTTCAACTTGAAGATATGAAGAAGGATGAACAACAACTTCAATTCAAGAAGAAAGTACTTGCCTTTCATACATCCTCAGATTTGGACAATTCAGACGATGATGAAGAGGAAATGACGATGATCTCAAGAAAATTCAGGAAATTCTTGATATAAGGTAAGTTTAACCCTCTTTGTTTTAAGTGTAATAAACCATGTCATATAAAGAAGGATTGCCCATTGCTAAAATACAAAGGGAATTTCAAGATTTTCAACAAATTCAATCAGGACACTTGGGAAGATAGTGATTCATCTTTCTATGATGCCACTGAAACTGCTAATGTCTATTTTATGGCTCAAGAAGATGAGGCACAAAAGTGTGCTGAATTATTGGATGTGTTTAATGAACTATATGATTATTTCAAGAATGAAAAGATTAAAAGTTAAGTTTTAACAAAAGAAAATGAAAGACTCAACAAAAAAAATTCACTTTATATTCCTCAAATGTCTTCCCTAAATTCTCAAAAATTTGATTTTGAAAAAGTTATTTCATCTTTAAAAAAAGATAATGAGAATTTCTTAAAAGAGAATGCTTTGCTTAAAAGAGAAACTGTTTCTTTAAATTCTAGAATTTCTATTTTAGATAAAGAAATGATAAGTTTCAAAGTTAAATATGAAGAAATTTTGAAAAATGTGCCAAAATTTAATAAGGGTAAAGAAAATCGAAACGATTTATTGTCTTATCAAAAGATTTCAAAGAATTGTTTTGGTTCTGGATTTTCAAGAGATAAATTAGAAAAACCTACACATGTTTACAAAAAGAATAATTATGTTATATATAATTTATTTTTTAAGAAAAACATTAATACTGTTTCAAAAAGATCTAGGTATAAATATATATGGATTCCTAAAAATCTAAATATTGTGGATAAAAATGCCTATATAGCATCATATATACATCAAGTTTGTAATTCTTGTAATTATGTATAAGACTAATCTTTTTCAGACCCTGTCATGATGGATACCATATAAAATGTTTTTTCTGATAGGTGCCTTATAAAAAAAGTGGATACTTGATAGCGGTTATTCTAAACACTTGGTAATGCAAAATATAATGTATCATATACGTATGTCATGATGTATTTTATGCAGGGGGAGAACACATGTTATATATATATATATATATATATATATATATTATATATATATATATATATATATATATTATATGTTATATCTGTTCTCTGCAAGGGGAGTTTTTGTGCATACACAGCTTATCATCTTTAAAAAGGGGGAGAATGTTGGAACTTACATTTTGATGATAATAGAATTTGATGATAACAATTGTGATACAGGTACATTAGATCTCAATCTAAAGAGCTAGTACTGAGTTCTGGTAGCTCAAGATGATAAAGAATATTTACTATTTTCGTGTATTCCTAGATGATTGTTAAAAGCCTTGATCACACATACAAAATAGTCTTATAGTCGACTTATCCCCTTCTATAATCGACTAACATATCCTATAGTCGACTTACTATATTATATAGTCGACTAAGTGTCTTTACTGAAATTATCTGTTCTCTGTTTTTTAACTGTAATCAAAATTAGTCGACTAATCCTTTTATATAGTCGACTAGTTTTAATTTCTAGAGACTTATTAATCTGTGTCAGATTAATATAATCGACTTGGTCTTTAAGTTAGTCGACTATCCTAGGCAAAATTTCTTATACTAGTCGACTAATCTCATACCTTAGTCGACTAAGTTCAGTTTCTGTCTGTTATTCAATTTTTGATATTCTGGTATTTTTTCTAACGTTTTGGTTTTCAAATTTGAGTAATAACTTTCCTAACTGACCATTGATTTCACCTATAAATAGGGATGTTATCTTGGATGAATTCATCAATTCAAATCATTAGTTTTCTATCCAAAACTCTGTTTAAAAGTTCTGTTTCTAGAAAACTATTTTTACTTTCTGTTCTTCATACAATTCTAAGTCTCTAGTAAAGATTTTGAGAGTCCTTCTATAAGATACCTTATTCATAATCACATACAAGTTTCAAGGCTTATGAGCTACATTGTAATCAATCAAAGAAAGTGTCTTCTTGGTGCAAGGAATGAAAGTACACCTAGAGCGGGGGTGAATAGGTGTAAGGTTAATCTAATGACAAATGATGCAGAATTAAAAATAAACTGCAACACACTTAGTGTAACCAAAGAGTGTAGCCGAATTCCTAGTGAAAGGCTCTGGACTATCTCCTCTAAATTCCTCTAAATAAGAGTTGAGGTGCTATGTAAAGCTCTCTTGGTTCAACACAAGTATGGCACACAAACATACTAAGCATATATATGATATGAACAATATGAATCAATGCAAGATATAAAGAGAGAGAGTTTAGAGATAATGGATCATGAAATCACCTAGAGGGGGTGAATAGGTGATAATGCTAATCAATGCACAAATTAAAATGTTATGATGCAACGATCACCCGAAATAAGACTAGAAGCCGAATATCCTGTGAAGGGCTCTGAACTCCTTCCTCGTGATTCTTCTCGATAAGAGTTTGAGGTGCACAATGCAATCTTGTTGTATGAGTATTGATCGACAATATAGCAATGAATATAAAGCAAGTAAACCAAATCGCAAACACTGAGATTTGTTTCGAGGTTCGAGCACCCAGCTCTACGTCCCCGCCTTCACCCAGAAGAATTTTTCAACCACTATAACTTTCACAAAGAATTACAACCACACCGGAGTACCCAACTCCTCAATCACACTCCTCTAGTCCAGAGGTAGTGGAGCCACAAGTACAAGAATATCTTGGTGATCAAAAGACCACAAACCCTCTTTTGAAAACCTTTTTCCCTTACAAAAACCCTCGAGAATAAACTGTATGATTGAAGCTCAATTTTGTAAGTGAAAAAGAAAATGAAATTGAAGAGAGTTTTGAACCAAAAACTTCAGTAAAGAGAAAGAATTTTGAGCACAAAAACAGAGAACAAAAACTTCTTTTGAAAGCTTTAAACTTGAATACTTTTTTGCAAAAGATTGTTGTGTATACCTCAACCCTAATCATCCCTATTTATAGGATAAAGGTAGGGATTAAAGAGTAAACTATTATAATAAATAATTAGGAAATATTTGACCCAAAACCAGCCCCAAATTCGTTTAGAGATAAAACTCACGTTTAAAAACGTGTTTAATAAAGTAGCAGTTAGGGCTGAAATCAAGCACACGGTTGACCGGCCGGTCGACCGGGTTTTCAAAAATTTTAACCGTTGCCAGCCTACGGTCGACCGCCCGGTCGACCGTAACAAACAGAAACATGGGTGCTTTCAGTCGGCCGAAGGTCGGTCGACTGACATGGGGTCCGGTCGACCACCCGGTCGACCGGGAGACGTGCACACATACACGCACCCAAACGGTCAGAAGCCCGGTCGACCACCCGGTCGACCGTCCTGACCTGAAACAAGGCCGGTCGACCGTTCGGTCGACCGCAACAGGCCAAAAATCAGTCTTTTTGATAATAGATTTGAAGATCTTGAAAATTTTCAAAGTAGTTTTGATCAAGACTTGGTATACTATTAAAATAAAGTTTGTAAGTAATAAAATATGTTTAAAAAATATTTTGTATATTGGAGAAATTTCTTTTAGAGAAATTATGTGCAAAAACATGTGTGTGGGGAAAATTGAGCTTCAACACTATACACTATTCTTTAACACACTAAAAATATAAAAACACAGAAATGAGGTATCTGAGCCGCGTTACACTAAGCTAGAGCCTTCTCTTCTATGAAACCATCCTCTTTCGCCATTTGCCTTTAAGTATCATAATTCCTTGCATTAGCTTAGAAGGACCATCATGAATAGTGCTAATCTGAAACTCATTCTAAACAACTTATTAGTACCATATAGCTTCTATGTGTTTTGTGATCATCAAAACTTAAACAATGGAGAGTGTAACCTTTTGGGCCAACAATCTCCCCCTTTTTGATGATGACAAAACATATATAGGCTATACACAAGATATAAAAAGGAGGTAAAAACTCCCCCTCAAATGATGCTATATTAAACAAGTATAAAATAAGTTTTCATGAGATAACAATAAAACACTATCAATAAAATGAAAGCATCAATAAAACACTATCAATAAAACACCAAATCATAACACATATTTCTCCCCCTTTTTGTCATACATCAAAATGGGATATATTAGCAAGAAAACTTTCTTATTCAACAACACAAACATTAAGTTCACCACATATAAAAGAAAATCTATTATAATCAAGTGATTTAGTGAAAATATCGTCAAGCTGCAAATCGGAAGAAATATAATCAATCTCAATATCACCTTTCTCAAAATGATCTCTAAGAAAGTGATATCTAATCTCAATGTGCTCGGTCTTACTATGTTGATTTACATTCTTAGTCATATGTATAGTACTAGTATTATCACAAAATATTTTTATATGGTCATAATACAAATCATAATCCAGGAGAGTATGTTCCATCCAAAGGACTTGTGCACAACAAGCCCCTGCCGCAACATACTCCGCCTCGGCGGTTGAGAGGGCTACCGAATTTTGTTTCTTAGAAGACCATGAAACAAGACAATTACCAAGAAATTGACATGTTCCACTAGTACTCTTCCTATCCACTCTACAACCCGCATAGTCGGCATCTGAAAAACTCGTCATTGAGAAATCTCCGATTTTCGGATACCATAGACTCATTCCAATAGTGCCCTTAATATAACGAATAATGCGTTTTGCCGCAATTAAATGAGATTCTTTGGGACACGATTGGAATCTGGCACAAAGACACACACTAAATATAATATCCGACCTACTAGCCGTTAAATACAACAAACTACCAATCATGCTTCTATACAACTTAATATCAACATACTTACCTTGGTCATCCTTATCAAGCTTGGTGGTGGTGGCCATGGGAGTGTTGCAAATTTTTGAGTCTTCAAGCCCAAATTTCTTGATGAGTTCCTTGGAGCACTTGGCTTGACTTATAAATATCCCATCGCGCATTTGCTTGATTTGGAGTCCAAGAAAATAATTCAATCACCCATTAATGACATCTCAAATTCACGTCGCATGCATTGTTCAATGATAAGTAAAGAAAAAGAGGAGTAGTGGAGTATAATTCGCATAGATATTCAATAAAAGAGAGAAGGTTTAGAGTCAACCTTAGGTGCTTGATCACTCCGAAGTGTATTCACAATGTGTAATGTACTCCTTTCCAAATCACCGTAGTAGCATAAGCTATACGGGTCGAATCCACAAGGAGAGCTCACGATGGAAGCTTTACGGTTTGATGTTGAAGAAAGACAAACGAAAGTTCTTCTTTGTTAAAAGAATGAAAAAGACATGGAAAAATAGGTGAAAGAATTGGTTGTGATTTTGTACATGAAAGTAAAAACGATGAAAAGAGAATGAAAATAATTTGAAAACAAGAATTGCTTTTAGGAAGAAAACTAGAGTAGAGAAAAGTTGCAAAAGACTTTTAGAATGGAAAAAGCCATGACTAGCTAACCTTACTAACTTGCTAACTTACTAATTTCCGTTAGGGTGAAGCATGCCTCATGTTGATTCATCGGCAAGTATTTGTCTTGCTTGTTGGTCAAGTTACTTTCCCCTTTGATGGATGGGTGATCATCTTGGACTTGTCTTGTAGCCTCATTGATTTCATCGGCTCTCAAGATAGAATTTCATGGTGGAATCGGGGAGTGTCACTCAAGGGATGCTAAGGAAGAAGATACAAAATTCATTAGACATTCAAGGCCATACAACAAGTTAGCATTGAAGTAAGAAAGTTGTACAACAAATAGCATATGTTTGGTGTTCCATCTCCATGTTCCATCAAGGCACTTATTCTAAGACAAGGCTCTAAATGAGGCACACATGAATCATATGGAGAATTACAACAAGAGATTGCCAAGAATGAAAGTAACCCATCGGGGATGAAAAAGACTCAACATTTGCAAGATTAAGAATTAGTATTCACCCAAGAGTTAGAAGTTAGCAAGATTAGTTGTTAGCTAGTCATGTTAGAAGAAGTTAGCTATCCATTACACTAGAAAGAAAATAACAAGACATCATGCTATGAAAGTAAAGCTTGAATGAAATAAAGCAAGTAATGAAAAGCACTAGAAATTGCAAAAGAAGAGAAAGTAGATTGGATTAATCCTTGCTTTGCTTCAAGTTGTCACCCCTTGATTACAAGCTTTCACTCTCTCACTATCTCTCTCTTGCAGAATTTCTAGGAGGAAGAAGAAAACTAAGAGCAATAAAACCTAGAGCAAAACTAAAAATTACAAGCTCTTTCCTCTATTCTCTCCTCTCCTTTTTGCACTGGCCCTGATGGTCTATTTATAGGCCTCAGGAGAAGAAGGCTCCAGAATCAGACAGCTGGGGATCAATCGCTGGCTCAACGGCCAGATAACTGCCGCGAATCCGCGGCCAGAGCCGCGTTTCCGCGGCAGAATCTTGGCCGTTGCGCCAACGATTTCTGTTGCGAGTTTGTTGCAGGTTGTTAGCCACGTGGATCTTCTAGAATACTGACTGGATGCGTGGGTGATTCCAGATCCTGGGCTCAACTCTTGGGCTTCTTTTTGGGCTTTAAATTAATCCCCTTTTATTCTTGATAATTGCATGGATTTGTGGGCCTCTCTCCATTAAAATATGGACCTGCAAAAATAGAGAGAAAAAGAGTAAAAAACAGATTTTTATTAATATTATGCATGGTATAGAGGTGGAAGATGATGCAAAAATGAACTACAATCACACCCCCATACCTAGCTTTTGCTCGTCCCCGAGCAAAAAAGAAAGAAAAAGAAAATCCTAACTAGATTATTACACTACTTTCGTAGGTGACACGATTGCACTGAGCACGTGCAACAAGCCGTTAAACCTCTAGGTTACCCTAGAGGAGGAGTGTTGTCTCCTGAGGGTTTTCAGCGGATTGCACCCACAAATCCATAAAGAAAAATATAAGTGTTAGTGAAAATTTTGATCCATGTTTTCAAGATTCTAACTTGAGTTATAGGTTTCAGGTTACCTTAAACTTTTCATTCCTCTTATAAGCGTCTATTTAGAGTTTTGTTTTCAATTTAGGTTAAGTTTTTAAGGAAGAGATCAAAAACTGGATTTTGCATCAATCCTAGCATATATACATCTATAAATATGAAGGATCTTTCTTAGACTAAGTTTATTTATTTACTAATATATATAACAATATATATATATTTTTTCTTTTCTTTTTTTCTTTTTTTTTATATACAGTATTTATTTATTTACATTTCCTTAGATTCCTTAGGCTTTCTAATTTACCCTTGTAACGAGCCTCTTACCGATGACTCCCAAACCAGTCGGTCTTAGGGCACCAGATGAGAAAACATCCCTCGGGTTCGATGACTCAAGTAAACTAGGCCATGAATACTAAGGACTTAACCACCTTTAGGCGTGACTTGCCATGCTTCTTGAGGCACGGCTAACCAGCTTAATTAGTGGCTAAGTAGTTATTTATATATATACATATATTTTTCTTTTTCTTCTTTTTTTTTTATTTTTATTATTATATATATGTAAATAAAGTCACAAAGTCTTTGATTAATCCTTCAATATGTTTAATGTATATATCCTAAAGAAAGAATTAAAATCTAGTAATCTTTCTTATCCTTTTTTACTTAACCTAAAAATCCAACAAAACTCCTCTTTTCGACTTATAATTAGAAATCATAGTTAAGAGCTTCCTTAATCCCTAAAGTCAAGCTTGATTCTTTAAACATGGTTCAAGAATTTCCTTTTTTTTATTTTATTTTTTTATATATATATTTATTTTTCTAAAAGAAAAAGTAAAATCTAAAAGAAAATAAAAATCTACGAAGAAAGGTAAAATCTAAAAAATAAAAAATAAAAAACCTAAAAAGGAAAAATAAAAATCCTAGAAATAAAATAAAAATCCTAGGTTAGAATCTACCCCCCCATACCTATCTCATGTATTGTCCTCAATGTATGCAAGATAAAAAGATGCATGAAATAGGTAAAAGGTATGAAATCACTCCCTCCGCCCTTTTTGGACCCGCGGTGGTGCTAGGTCCAGCCGACTGAGATCGCCGCAACCCCGCCTCAATTCGGTCCATCCTAGAGGATTGCTCCTCCACCTTCTTCCTAAGTCTGACCTGCCCCCTAAAAATTTTCTTCATGCCCTTCCAGATGGTGGACATGAAGGCACGTGAATCGGTTGGGGGTTCCTGACGCCAAAATTCAGGTTCATCTTCATCCTCTAAACTTTCCTCCGAAGAGGACTCCACCGGTATATCTTCGGGCTGGACACTAGGAGTCCAAACCACGTGCAAACAGCTGTTATAGGAGCTGGTGGGTCGCTCAGGTGTCACAAACACTCGGTCAAAGGAATCAAATACGGAGTCCGGTAGGAAATCCCTACACAGACGCGTAATCAGAATAGGGTGGGAGTGTTTGGCACCCCGAGTACGGGAGGAGTTGGCAATGATCGCGTGGAAGATGACCTTATTTAAGCAGACCGTGTGTTGCCTGGTCATTAAATCGTGAATTATTTGCAACACCGGGCGGTTGAAGGAAGTTGTGTGGTCCAGCCCTAAAATGTTACGTTGGATCCAGCGTTCAACGCAGTGTACGTTCCTAAAGGTAGTGCTGGCCTTAAGCCCACGGTCCTGCTCAGTGCAGCGAGCCCCCATAGTTGTCATGTAGTCTATCAGTGGGAGGGGGTCGCTATGCTGGGGGTGACTTGGGACATTAGTAATTTCCTCAAGGAGAGGAATTGTGATAAAGATGTCACCTAACGGCATATGGACGACAAATTGGTATGTCTCATAACTAACAGATGCATGATCGAGTGCATTATAAAATGTAGTGACTAAATCAGGACAGTAATATGCATCATTTTCACTGTTATCATATACCAGAGAATACCAATCCTATGCACGTAATCGTTCTATAAATATGCGTCCATACCCATCATGATCATTCAAAATTTTTGAAAAATCTTTCTCTACAAACAGATTTGGGGCCATGTGTAAAAGGGTAAATTAAAGCAATAGATCAAGAGTTGGAAGATCAAACCGCCCCCGGAGTTCGTGGGGGGAATTCAAAATCGGTTGTGCAGAGGGCACAGGAGGAAGAATTCTATTGATCGTGCATTAGATCGGCCACCAGAGAAAGAAATCGACTGGCCAAAAATTTTGCGGCGCTCCAGAAAGTTCAGGACAGCCGCGGATCTGCGGCACTGGTCGCGGCAGGAAGAAGGTTTCTGAGGAAGGAAAAAAACTGATGGCGGCGCTTGAGGAGAGGGTTACAGATCTGAGGGGATTTTTGCGTTTGAGAGAAGAGGGGTCGGGTAGATAGAATATTTATAGGAGGGAAAAAGAAAATTGAGAGTTCCAATTTCATCCCTAGGTTAAAAGGAATTTTACAAACCTAGGAATTTGTAGTTTTGAAAATGGAAGGATAGAGTTTGACCCTAGGAAGATATGAAGAAACCTAGGGAATTTGAATTTTGAAAGTTGTAGAACTCTTGAAATGATTTAGCACAAAAGTCCCTCATTATTATTTATTTTTTTCTTTTTTTTATTATTATTTACAAAAGTCTACAAAAAATATTTACAAGAAATATGTACAAGTGTGTCCATAGCCTAAGCTCCTTTTGGTCGTTTCTCTCTGGCCCGTTTCCCATCGTTCCAGTGTGTCTGTTTGCGCGGGCTCAGTTGGGAAACGAGTTGAATTATTTCCTGAGCCTTAGACATTTCCAGTTTCAATTGTTTATTATTGTTCATCCTTATTTCACCACATTGTTCACTAAGAATTTCTTCATCACCACACTTTTCACCCTGAATTTCTTTATTTCCAAAATTAAGAAATTTTAGCTCATCTTCATACAACTCTTCAAAGCTGAAGTCAACATCTTCCTTCAGGGATGTACAATCAGTTAACCGACCCCGAGTTGGCTCATCCAAACACATGATTTCATCAGCGAAGAGGTCTTCAAAAGATATATCAAATGGAGGTTCTTGAATTATATCCTCATGGGATACATTCACTGTTGGCTCACTGAAAGTGAAGATATCAAAATCAACTTTCCCCTTTTGAAAGGGTACTCGGATAATAGGATTTTTCACTTCAAGAGAATCACAAGATTGTGACTCATCTTTTCCTTTTTCCTCACAATTGTTTCTGACAAAATTAACCTCGAATGTTTGATCCTTTATCCTACGAGGTTGCATGCTGAAGACATTCACTTCTCTTGTCATGTCACCAAAAGTTATCCTCATTGACCCATTCCTACAATTGATGATGGCATTTGCTGTAGCCAGGAATGGTCGTCCCAAGATGACAGGAGTTAGAGCCCTATTATTGGTATTAGACACAGGTTGTGTCTCAAGAACTACAAAATCCACAGGGTAAATGAACTCCCCAACTCTGACAAGAATATCGTGAATTTCCCCCTTGGGTCTCTTGACAGAGCGATCAGCCAGTTGTATCGTCATTTGGGTCGGGCGGAGATCACCTAACCCTAATTGTTGATACACAGAAAAAGGCAGGAGATTGCCCAAATCAAGTAGTGCCCTATTGATGGTAGTCTGTCCTATGATACAAGATATGGTCGGGCTCCCTGGGTCCTTGTATTTGACAGGAATGGGCCCAGTGAACAACTCACTAATGTGGGATGCTAGGAAGACTTTCTTAGGGACTTGAGTTTTCCTCTTCTTGGTGCACATTTCCTTTAAGAATTTTGCATATGATGGCACTTGTTGTATGGCATCAAGAAGAGGTACATTGATTTGGACCTTGTTAAACATTTCTCGTATCTTCTCCATATGAGCATTCAACTTGTGATTTGTAAGCCTATTTGGAAATGGTGCCCTAGGCTTATAAGGTTGCTCATCTACTTTTTCTTTTCCCTTGGCTTTTGAAGTTGATGGCTCTGAACTAGAAGATGGATTGTCAGAAGTTGGTTGTACTGGAACTGGAGGGGTTGACTTTGGTACTGGATGGGATGAATGATTAGAAACCTTATTATCTACTTTCTTTCCAGATCTCAGAATATGAATAGCGTTGCAATGACTGGGGCCCGTGTCTTCCACTTCATGTAAAGGGAAGTGATTTTTTGGATTGGGCACTGGCTGGCTTGGAAACATTCCTTGTTGTCTCCCACTTAAAGAATTAGTCAGTTGCCCAATTTGGACCTGTACTTTGTTCATATCCTGTTGATGGGTCTTTGCTAGGGTTTCTATCATCTTTTCCAACTTTGATAGTTTGTCATCTGAATCATTCTGGGATGGATGTTGGTGATATGGAGACTGGAAGTGTGTTTGGTAGTGTGGTGGACTTTGATAAGGTTGTGACTGTGGTGGACTTTGATATGGATGAAAGTTCGGTGAATTTTGATTGAAACTGTGTTGAGGAGGCTGAGCGTGATATTGATTTTGAAATGATGGCCTAGGTTGCTCAGGACCAGACTGACTCCACGAAAAATTGGATGGTTTCGCCATCCCAGATTGTACGTGTTGGAGTATTGATTGTGATGGGGTCTGGTCAAAGCAGCATTCGTATTCTTCTGATATGATTGAGACTGATATACAGGACCCTCCTCGAATACATGGTTGAGGTCATGACAAAAGGTGCAACCCGGTTTGACCATAGGTGATGGGTTGACCTGATTAACAACAGAATGTTCCCGTGATTCAAGCAGTTCTATCCTCTTCATTAATTGTGTGATCTTGGCTTCAGCAGCTATAGAGGATTCTATGGAATGCATACCAGTTCTGGAAGTAGTGGGAGTGGGTTTATCTGGGCATGACTCCCACTGAATGGTTTTCTCAGCTAAAGCTTCAAAGAGATCCCACCCATGATTCTCATTTTTCTTCAAAAATTCCCTTGGCACATGGATTCAAGGAGTGTTTTCGTTTGGTAATCTAGTCCATCATAGATAATTTGGCATTGACGCCATTTCTCTATGCCGTGATGAGGACATTGGGCTAGAAGGTCTTTAAAGCGTTCAAAATACTTCCAGAAGGGTTCGTGTGATTCTTGCTTGAATTGCATGATGTTTTTTCTCATGAGGGCTGTCTTGTGAATGGGATAAAATTTCTTAAGAAAGACTTTTACAAAATCTTCCCATGAAGATATCGAACTGGCGGGAAGATTGTAAAGCCATTTCTTAGCTAAGTCCTTCAGCGCAAAAGGTATAAACCTTAACCTAACAGCATCCTCAGTTAATTGGGAAATTCTCATCATTACACATACTTCTTCAAACTCTCTAATGAAGAAGTACGCGTCCTCAGACTCTAAACCATGAAATCGGGGAAGTGTATTGATGAATTGTGGTTTCAGCTCAAAATGATTTCCATTGGGTTCAGGGAGAAGAATGCATGACGGAAGCGAAGTGCGAATCGGGTAGAATCTATCTTGAAGCGAAACGTTGTTTTCCATTGTGTTAAGTGGTGGTGTATGTGCAAGTGTAGAAAATCTAACAAGTCTTGCAAAATCTGAATCCCGGTACCACTTTTGCATATACAGTCACAAACAACGTTCACCGATCACACCAGCGAAAAGAAAAAATAACAAACAATAAAAGAATCAATCCCAAGCTATCTAGGATACCTGGACCTAGACGACTCCTAACTGTTCGATGAGCTAAAGAAGGTTGTTGCTTGAATCAGACCACAGCTAATCAGCCAGGTAGGGGCAAAATACGGTGGGAGGTATCCGTGCGTAAGCAACGGGCCTTAATTACGCCAAACCACGGTATCTTCGAGGCTTAACCTCTTAATCCCCTGCCTTAGACACTGATTTGACTGGAGTATGACTAAAAAATAACTTCCAACTTCAGCCGATCTCCTACTGAGTCCGGATGTCCCTAGGGCCAACGTCTATCAGATTTTATTAAAAGCTTGGGATTGTGAGTGCTTGGAAAATGATTTTTGGGCCAAGGAAAGGGTGATGAAATCCCCACCTTATCTTATTTATGGGGTGATGCCCTTAAATCAGTTTGGTGCAAGTGTACAGTATATGCAAACAAGGTTCACTCAAAGCGATATAAATCAACCAAGAAGTGAGTCCTAGTCAAAATGCAATGCGCACGTACCTTGCTCCAGCACTCTTCAACAGTAAAGTAAATGAATTGAAAAGACACGTGCCTAGAAATGCAAACGTCTAATCAATTTTTAACTTTACAACCAATATTTTCCTGTTGATTATTAGCAGGAATATGGTGAAGCATACAAGAATTAAGTATTGCAGCAGCTTTTATTTTGTAGAGCAAGCAACCCTGCAGAAATTTGTGAGTAGTTCACTCTTCTTTGCCGCGGATTCGCGGCTTTGGCCGTGGAATCGCGGCAAATCAGAGGGCAACTGGTCTCTGCTTTCTAGAGCAGAGGCCCATGGCCACTTATATGTCACTGCAATGCTAGTTTTCCTGTTTCTTCACCTGTAACCTGCAACAGAGAAGAAAGTTCGTTTAGTTCTTCAATTGAATCAAAACCGTTGCTCTCCCCGGCAACGGCGCCAAAAATTTGATAAGTAAAGAAAAAGAGGAGTAGTGGAGTATAATTCGCACAGATATTCAATAAAAGAGAGAAGGTTTAGAGTCAACCTTAGGTGCTTGATCACTCCGAAGTGTATTCACAATGTGTAATGTACTCCTTTCCAAATCACCGTAGTAGCATAAGCTATACGGGTCGAATCCACAAGGAGAGCTCACGATGGAAGCTTTACGGTTTGATGTTGAAGAAAGACAAACGAAAGTTCTTCTTTGTTAAAAGAATGAAAAAGACATGGAAAAATAGGTGAAAGAATTGGTTGTGGTTTTGTACATGAAAGTAAAAACGATGAAAAGAGAATGAAAAGAATTTGAAAACAAGAATTGCTTTTAGGAAGAAAACTAGAGTAGAGAAAACTTGCAAAAGACTTTTAGAATGGAAAAAGCCATGACTAGCTAACCTTACTAACTTGCTAACTTACTAATCTCCGTTAGGGTGAAGCATGCCTCATGTTGATTCATCGGCAAGTATTTGTCTTGCTTGTTGGTCAAGTTACTTTCCCCTTTGATGGATGGGTGATCATCTTGGACTTGTCTTGTAGCCTCATTGATTTCATCGGCTCTCAAGATAGAATTTCATGGTGGAATCGGGGAGTGTCACTCAAGGGATGCTAAGGAAGAAGATACAAAATTCATTAGACATTCAAGGCCATACAACAAGTTAGCATTGAAGTAAGAAAGTTGTACAACAAATAGCATATGTTTGGTGTTCCATCTCCATGTTCCATCAAGGCACTTATTCTAAGACAAGGCTCTAAATGAGGCACACATGAATCATATGGAGAATTACAACAAGAGATTGCCAAGAATGAAAGTAACCCATCGGGGATGAAAAAGACTCAACATTTGCAAAATTAAGAATTAGCATTCACCCAAGAGTTAGAAGTTAGCAAGATTAGTTGTTAGCTAGTCATGTTAGAAGAAGTTAGCTATCCATTACACTAGAAAGAAAACAACAAGACATCATGCTATGAAAGTAAAGCTTGAATGAAATAAAGCAAGTAATGAAAAGCACTAGAAATTGCAAAAGAAGAGAAAGTAGATTGGATTAATCCTTGCTTTGCTTCAAGTTGTCACCCCTTGATTACAAGCTTTCACTCTCTCACTATCTCTCTCTTGCAGAATTTCTAGGAGGAAGAAGAAGACTAAGAGCAATAAAACCTAGAGCAAAACTAAAAATTACAAGCTCTTTCCTCTATTCTCTCCTCTCCTTTTTGCACTGGCCCTGATGGTCTATTTATAGGCCTCAGGAGAAGAAGGCTCCAGAATCAGACAGCTGGGGATCAATCGCTGGCTCAACGGCCAGATAACTGCCGCGGATCCGCGGCCAGAGCCGCGTTTCCGCGGCAGAATCTTGGCCGTTGCGCCAACGATTTCTGTTGCGAGTTTGTTGCAGGTTGTTAGCCACGTGGATCTTCTAGAATACTGACTGGATGCGTGGGTGATTCCAGATCCTGGGCTCAACTCTTGGGCTTCTTTTTGGGCTTTGAATTAATCCCCTTTTATTCTTGATAATTGCATGGATTTGTGGGCCTCTCTCCATTAAATATGGACCTGCAAAAATAGAGAGAAAAAGAGTAAAAAACAGATTTTTAATTAATATTATGCATGGTATAGAGGTGGAAGATGATGCAAAAATGAACTACAATCATTCAAACTCCTTGCAAAGTAACTCATTAGTAGAACCAAAGATTATATCATCAACATATATTTGAACTATAAGAATGTCACTATCAACATGTTTAGTAAATAATGTGGTGTCTACTTTGCCTTTAACAAAATCATTTGAAAGAAGAAAACTAGAAAGCCTTTCATACCAAACTCTTGGAGCTTGTTTTAAACCATACAATGCTTTATCAAGTTTGAAAACAAAATTTGGATGTTCATGATCCACAAAACCGGGAGGTTGTTCAACATAAACTTCCTTATCAATGAAACCATTTAAAAATGCACTTTTTACATCTATTTGAAAAAGTTTAAAATTTTTAAAAGATGCATAAGCTAGTGTGATCCGTATGGCTTCAAGCCGTGCTACGGGTGCAAAGGTCTCCTCAAAGTCGATTCTTTTAACTTGAGTGTAACCTTGGGCCACTAACCTAGCCTTATTCCTAATAACATTTCCTGACTCATCCAACTTGTTCCTAAAAATCTACTTAGTACCAATTATTGGTCTATCGTGGGGTCTAGGAATAAGGTGCCAAACTTAGTTGCGCTCAAATTGATTGAGCTCTTCTTGCATAGCTAGCAACCAATATGAGTCACCCTCGGCTTCGAGGATGTTTTTGGGTTCAAAATGAGATATGAATGCAAAATTACCACGCAATTCATGGAGTTTGGAGCGAGTGGTTACCCCTTTAGATACATCACCTATGATGAGATCCTTGGGATGATTTGTAGCGTATCTCCAATCTTTAAGAAGTGGTTGAGAGTTTTTCACTTCATCCTTTTGAACTTCACCAATGGGTTCATACTTTTCTTCTTGAATGGGTGAGTCCTTCAAGGATATTTTCTCCATGTCCTCACTTAATGAGTCAATCTCTACAACATTCTCAACAATAGTATTAGTTCGTCAAATTTAACATGCATAGATTCTTCAATAGTATGAGAAGATTTATTGAATACTCTATAAGCTTTGCTAGTACTAGAATATCCAACAAATATTGCTTCATAAGCCTTAGCATCAAATTTACCCAAATTATCTTTAGTATTCAAAACAAAACACTTGCATCCAAAAACTTTAAAGTATGAAACATGTGATTTTCTTAAATGATAAATTTCAAATGAGGTTTTGAAAGTATTTTTACACAAATAAATACAGTTTGATATGCAGCATGCGGTGTTTACGGCCTCGGCCCATAAATATTGAGGGAGCCCATATTCACTTATCATAGTCCTAACCATCTCTTGAAGAGTTCTATTCTTCCTTTCTACTATTCCATTTTGTTGTGGAGTTTTAGGACATGACTTTTCATGCTTAATTCCCTTTTCATCACAATAAGTCATGAAGAGTTGGTAACTCACCACCTCTATCACTTCTTATTTTTAAAATTGAAAATCCTTTTTCTTTTTCAACCCTTTTTCGAAAAATCTTAAAATGCGAAAAAGTTTGATCTTTGTGTTCCAAAAGAAAACCCAAGTGAAACGAGAAAAATCATCAACTAAAACAAAAACATATCTACTTCCATTTAAGCTTTTAGTTTTAGTTAGTCCAAAAAGATCCATGTGAATCAATTCTAATGGCCTAGTTGACATGATATCCTTGATTGGTTTGAAAGAAGACTTGGTTTGTTTCCCAAGTTGGCACGCACCACAAATGCGGTCTTTTTCAAACTTCAAGTAAGGAATACCCTTCACCAATTCCTTAGAATTAATTCTAGAAAGATGATCAAAAGATGCATGTCCTAATCTTCTATGCCAAAGCCATGAAATCTCATCAAAAGCATTCAAGCATTTAGTAGAACAATCCAAATTAAGCATGTCAATAATATAAACATTATTTTCACGAAATCCGATAAGAATGCAATCATTATTTTTACAATCAAAAATTTTGCAAGAAGATTCATCAAACACAACTTTGAGACCACGATCACAAAGTTGACTTATACTAAGCAAGTTATATTTAAGCCCATTAATAAGAACAACATTTTCTATTAAAGGAGATGCACCAATCTTAATGTTACCTATACCGATGATGATGCCCTTGGAATCATCTCCGAAGGTGACGGTGCCACCTTCAATGTACCTTAATAGGGTTGTAAAATTATTGATGTCCCATGTCATATGCCTTGAACAACCACTATCAAGGTACCACCGCTCCTTACGTCTTGGAGCCTTGGTATGTACTTACATCAAATAATTTAAGACTTGATTTTGGTACCCATATTTTTTTGGGTCCTAAAGAGTTAGTGTCCCGAACCCACACAAGATTATTTGTCCTATTTATATGATCATAGCAAAATTTAGCTAAATGACCATTCCGGCCACAATAAGTGCATCTATAAATTTTTCCATATTTAAATGCATAATGAGCATGTGGCTTACGAACATGTGAATTGTGAGCATGAGTAGTTTTAACATGAGTGACATGCATGATGAGCATGAGAATTTTTAGCATGAGTTGTTTTATCATTTTAGCATGTGGAGTGTGCATATGCTTCTTTAAAAACATTTCTTCTAATTTAGTAGTGTTAAAAGCACATTCTTTTAAAACATTTCCAAAATCATTGATTTTAGTTTTTAACAAGGATAATTCATTTTCATCAATTTTTGGATTTAGCTTTACAAGCAATTTTATAAGTATCAACTCTCTTTTTGTTGAAATAAGATTAGAAGTAAGTTCATCCTTTTCTTTTGAAGAAATTGCAAGTTGATTTTTAAGCATCTCAATTTCCTTTTTCAATTTTGAACATTCTACCTTTTTATCATCAAAACTTTCAGTGGGTTCAACAAAAGCATGTTTTAACATTTCTCTACTTATTTCATTTTCATCATCAAGAGGTTGAGTAGTTACCTTGGGTGGGTTTGCTATGAAACACATATTTGCCATGTCGACTTCATCTTCGGATTCACTTTCCGAATCCCAAGTGGCTTTGTATACCTTATTTTCAACTGGCCTCTTTGCTTCAAGGAGGAAGTCATCTTTTTCTTGAAATCGGGACAATCGGCCATGATGTGTCCGGGTTTTCGACAGTTGTAGCATATGATCCTTTTCTCCTCCTTCCCTTCCCATCGCTTTCTATAGTTGAGTTTATTCTTGCGGTATATTCTTTTTACATTTCTCACAAGGAGAGATAGCTCTTCATCCTCTTCTTCATCCTCTTCATCGTCGTAGTTGGTAGAGGAAGACTTGAAAGCTATGAACTTTTTCTTTTGAGGTACCGCTTCTTCTCTTGCCTTCTTCTCTATTTCATGAGTCTTTAGGTTTCCGATAAGACTTATGAGCTCCATCTCGTCTTTATCATTCAACTCCTTCAAGGTGGTAGCTTTGATTTCCAATGACGAAAGAAGAGCACGAATCACTTTACGCACCTTTTGGTCGTTGCTTATATCATCACCTAGAGAAGAAAGAGCATTGGTAATCTTAGTAAACTTGGTAATCATATCATCAATAGATTCTTCTTCTAGCATTTTAAAACTTTCATATTGGGAATGCAAGAGATCTATCATAGCTCTCTTCTTGACTTGTGATGTCCCCTCAAGAGTGACCAATGAGTGTTGCCAAATCTCATAGGCGAATTTGTAATGGATAACCCGTGTTAGATCATCCTCATTCAAAACTAAAAGTAGGGCATTTTGAGCCTTAGAGTTAGCATCAATTCCTTGAAGGTGAGTTCGGACCAAGTGTCCTCCTCACTTTCGGGTCTACTATAGGGCTTGGTCAAGACTTAGCAACTAGACTACCTAGAGATTGTAGAAAAATAGTCATCCTAACTTTCCATATGGGAAAGTTGAGTCCATCAAATTTGGGAGGGGTCTTAATGTTACCGGTCATCTTTACTAGTGTATGAATGAAAATATGCAAATAGTGATTAGCAAATTTTAGGATCTCTCTAAGGATGTGAAGCCAAAAACTAGAGCCTAGCTCTGTGTCACGCCCCGCTTCCAAAAATACGGAATACAGGTACGTGACGATGGCCAGCAGATACTCACGAAGAGTGAAATCTCTTCCATGAGTATCTTAGGCTGTCAATAACAAGCAGGATAGCCCACATATATGCACATACAACCAAGCATAGGGATAAAATCACATATATAAAAAACTGAATCATAAACAATATCATCCACTATATCCGAAAAAACAAGTCAAGAAGAAAACTGAACTCACCGGAGAACAACGAAACCAGAATATGATCTACGAGCAACTCTCTATACCAGCTTCCTGATCTAAATACTGAAAAATAAAATAAAGGTCCGTCAGAAGCGGACTAGCAAGAGTACACGAAACAGGAAGGAGAGAATATGAAAATGTAGTAACAGTAAGTAGGATATAAGAACATATGTTTGAAAATATCAAGAACTGAATGTAATGACAGTAACAGGAATAATCAGGAAGATAGATCATGTGCATGCATGGTGTGACATGTATATAATGAACATGAGACGTCCTAGACAAGTAACTATCGTGTAGCATAATCACAAGATCACAAGAACTCGAGATCACAAGATAAAATAACATGGTATGTCCAGAAATGTCATGCAGTCAAGATAATGCATGTCACATGAGTCTCAAGTGTCAGTATCTTGAAAATACATGTTAGGTACTAAATCATTGAAGGCAATGAAGGATATGATGCAAGTGCATATGTCTAGCATATTTTATTATCCTAACTAATGCAACCATCCTGTGCCCCATCCCACAGGACAACTGCATATCAAACAAGTGATGCGTTAGTAGATCCTGATAGCAGGGAGAAAAGTTCACTGTACTCAAGTATCATGTAACATGTAATAACAGGAGCGCGCATAAATAACAAGATCACGTGTGGCATCCAAACCCATAAGGGTCGCCCTTCCAAGCACACCTCCCTGGATTTCCCCTGCTACAGTCTCCCCCAATAACCCCGGCTTGATTAATTTTATTAATTAAATGCAAATGCAAACAGTGTGTTACTCGGTATTACAGGTGTTGGCCCAAGAGGTTACACTCTCTTGTTTTGTGTTTTGATGATGACAAACAAAATAAGAGCTATTTGGTACTAATGAATTTATTCAAGATAAGTTTCAGGTTTTGTACCATGTTTGGAGACCATTGGCTTAGCTTTTGCAAGAACTTCTAAGGTTCACATAGCAAGGAAGGCAAATTGCACAATCAAGGAAGGATCATAGAAGAGAAGGCACTAGCAAGGCATTGGATGGCTCAAAGACTTGAAGATTGCTCAAAAAATATTTTATCATTGTATTTTTAGTTTTATAGTTTGTTAAAGAATAGTGGATAGGTTTGAAGCTCTATCACACACGTTTTTGCGCACAAGTTTATGCCAAAACGTTTTCTAATATTTTATACAAAAACATTTTGTATACAAGATTTTGTCTACATTTATATTTTTATGTTTTATACTAATCTATGTTCAAAAGTATTTTTGTCAAAACAAAATCTCCTTTATATTCTTTCGAAAACCTGATTTTTAACCTGTTCTGGTCGACCGACCGGTCGACTGATTCTATGTCAGGTTTGACCGGTCGACCATGCAGTCGACCGTGGAACTGGCAGGTGCACGTATCCGTGTGCATGTCTGCCGGTCGACCGTGCAGTCGACCGACTGTAGCTCAGTCTGCTCTCGGTTAAAATGGGTCGACCGGGCGGTCGACCGCTGGCCTGCAACGGTCATATATTTGAACTTGCGGTCGACCGACCGGTCGACCGACAAAGCCGTTTGAACAGTAACGGGCATTTTTTTTCTGAGCAGTTTATTTTTGTCTTTTCTCACTTAAGTGAGTTTAAATGACCTGTTTTGGGTTTAATACATTCTGATTAGCCTTAAAAATGTTTTATCTTCTAACCCTATCCCTCTCCTATAAATAGGGGTGTTTGGGGAGAGATTGGTTCACCTAATCATTACAAGAAAAATTCAAAAGTTTAAGGCATTCAAAAGAGCTTGGTTTCTTGGTTTTTGTGCTGAAATTCTCTTTCATTTTCTGAAGTGTTTTCAAGAATTCTCTGATTTCATTTTCTTTTCTCTTTACACACAAGAGCTTCATTCCTACTCAATATTCTCTAAGGACCTTTGTAAGGGAAGAGATATTTGAAAGAGAGAGTTTGTGGTCTTTTGACTACCAAGATATTGCTTGTACTGAAATTGTGGAGTTGGGTACTCCGGTGATCTTTGTAACATCTTTGTGATAGTGGAAGTGGTCGGAATCCTTCTGGGGAAGGCGGGGAAGTAGAGCTGGGTGCTCGAACCTCGATAACATATCCTTGTGTTTGTGATTGGTTTACTTTTCTTTGTTCTTGCACTACTTTCATTGCTATTACTTCTTGTTTTTGATTGTCATTGCCATATCCATCATATTTCATCTTGTCAATCAAAATCCCATACAACAAGGTTGCATTGCGCACCTCCAACTCTTATTTACGAGGAATCAGGAGGAAGGAGTTCAGAACCCTTCACGGGGCATTCGGCTCTTAGTCTTGTTTTGGGAGATTGTTGCATCATATTTTTAAATTGTGCATTGATTAGCTTTATCACCTATTCACCCCCCTCTAGGTGATTTTCAATTGGTATCAGAGCTTGGACTCTAGGTTTTGGCTTAACATCCATAGAGAGATCCTTAAAATTTGCTAATCAACATTTCTCATTTCATTCATTCATCACTAGTAAACATGGCCGATAACATTAAATCCCCACCTAAATTTGATGGACTCAACTTCCCTATTTGGAAGGTTAGGATGACTATCTTTTTGCAATCATTGGGTAGTTTAGTGGCTAAGTCCTTGACCAAACCCTATGTAGCACCCGATAGTGATGAGAGCACATGGACCGACTACAACTTTAGAGAATATGAGGCTAACTCTAAGGCCCAAAACTCCCTTTTAACCGCCTTGAATGAGGATGACCTTACACTGGTAATTCATTGCCAATCCGCCTATGAGATTTGGCAACACTTATTGGTCACACATGAAGGGACTTCACAAGTCAAGAGAGCTAAGATAGATCTCTTGAGGTCTCAATATGAATCATTTAAAATGCTTGATGATGAATCTATTGATTGTATGATTACTAGATTCACTAAAATCACCAATGGTCTTTCTTCCTTAGGTGACGTCATCTCCAACGATCAAAAGGTGCACAAAGTGATTCGGGCTCTTCCTCCATCTTGGGAGATAAAGGCCACCACCTTGAAGGAATTGAACGACAAAGATGAGATGGACATCATTAGTCTCATTGGGAATCTAAAGACCCATGAGATGGAGAAGAAAGCAAGAGAAGAGGCCGCTCCAACAAAGAAGAAGTCCATAGCTTTCAAGTCTTCATCCACTCTTGAAGACGATGAAGAAGATGAAGAAGAAGATGAGGAGCTCTCCCTCCTTGTGCGAAATGTCAAAAGGATGTACCGGAGGAACAAGCTCAACTTTCGGAGAAAATTTGAAGGCAAAGAGGAGAGGAAAATTATATGCTACAATTGCCGAAAGCCCGGACACATCATGGCGGATTACCCGGAGTTCAAGAAGAAGATGACCTCCTCCTTCAAGCCAAAGAAATCGAAAGAAAAGAAAGCGTATAAGGCAACTTGGGATTCGGAAAGCGAGTCCGAGGAAGAGGCGGATGTAGCAAATATGTGTTTCATGGCAAACACACCTAAGGTAACCCCTCAACCCCTTGATGATGAAGATGATGAATTAAGTAAGGAAGTTCTTGTACATGCTTTTGTTGAACTTTCTGAAACTTATGATAACAAGAAAATTGAATGCTTTAAATTGCAAAAGAAGTTGCTTTTCTCAAAAATCAACTTGCTATGGTTTTCTAAAGAAAAGGATGACATTTCTTCTAATCTCATTTCTATTCAAAATGAGTTTAATGCCTACAAGGTTTCTTGTAAGGGAAAATCTCCTATTGTTGATGAAAAAGAAATTTCCTCTTTAAAAACTAAAATGGTTGATTTTGAAAAAGTTTTGAAAGATTGTGCTTTTAACACTAAGAAACTTGAAGAAAAATTTTCTAAAAAGCACACCCCTCATGCTCACATTACACATAACACTTCTCATGCTAAATCTTTTCATGCTCACAACTCCCATGCTCACAAATCACACACTCACTATGCTTTTAAATATGGTAGAGTATATAGATGCACATATTGTGGTAAAAATGGACATTTAGCTAAGTTTTGTTATGATCAATTAAATAGATCCAATAATCTTGTTTGGGTTCATGGCTCTAACCTTCAAGGACCCAGAAAATGTGGTACCAAAATCAAGTCCTAAATTGTTTGATGTAGGTACACACCAAGGCTCCAAGACGTAGGTGAAAGTACACCTAGAGGGGGGGGTGAATAGGTGTAAATGCTAATCTAAGACTAAATGAAAAACTTAATGCTCTAAATGCGGAAGCTAATGCAAATGTTGCACAAACTAATACAATACAACAAGTGTAGCCGAATTCCCCTTGCGAGGCTCTGGACTAACTCCTTTTGATTCCCCTTGAAATGGGTTGAGGCGCTATGTGAAGCTCTTGTTGGATGAGTATAAGTTAGGCACACACACACAAGCAATCCAAGCAATGTGCACACACAATCAAGCCAAGCAATCAAGGATATAGCAATATGAATTATGCAATGGCAACACAAGCAATGTAAATGATATGGCAATAAGAATGATGCTATGCACAAATATAAAGTGAGAGAGAGTTAAAGAGACAAGTGGAGCAAACGCAAACACAACGATATGTTTCGAGGTTCGAGCACCTTGCTCTACATCCTCGCCTACACCACCGTGTAGGATTTCCAATCCACTATCAACGTCCACCGAGGACTCCCACCGAGGGAACCTTCACCGAGAAGGATTTGTTACAACACTAGGAGTACCTAACTCCTCTCTCAAACAACAACCTCCACCGAGGCCAACAACCAACAACAACCCACTACCGAAGAGGTTTACAACCAAACTCAATCACCTCACACTTGAGGGATACAAACCAAACTCCACCTCTACCAAAGAGGGAGCAAACCAATCACCCGATCACCTCTACCTAAGAGGGATACAACAAGAATAAGGGTGTTTACAGCAAGTAGTTCCAAAAACCACAAACTCAATCTCTCTTTTCTTTTCTCTTTTCTTTTCCACAAAAACAAGATCCTAAATGGATTAGGATAGGTGATAGCTCAAGTGTGGAAACTAGGTGTTTGGAAAACAAGCAACAAAGAAAAACACTTGGGAAAATCCTTGCAAAAGATATAGAATGAAAACCAAGACAAATCTCCCAATTCCTATTTTCTTTGATTTTTTCAAAAACCTAAAACAATAAAGATTAAGTCTTTTTAGCACAAAACTATTTTGAAAACACTGTTAAAACACTAGTAAAGGTCAGGAATTTTGGCATAAAAATCTTGAGGAGAAACTCCAAACAATGGGGTTTATATAGGCCAATTCAAAACTAGCCGTTAGGCTGACGTGTCAGCCTGACAGGCCTGGCGGTCGACCGCCCGGTCGACCGTCCAACGGTCAAAAAATAGCCGTTGACAGCTGCCGGTCGACTGGTCGGTCGATCCGAACAACACGAGAGCAATCTGCTCTCAGTCGGTCGACCGCACGGTCGACCGTCTACAAAACAGCCGACGTGCACGATTTTGTGCACGTCCGGTCGACTGGCCGGTCGACCGGTAGCTTGGCCCAGTCGACTGTCCCAGTCGACCGGCCCAACCTGGCAGACAGCAAAATAGGTCAGATTGGAACACATTTTTGAGGTCTAAAACGTTGGAATTTGGGAATAAGTATATAGGAGGAAGTTGTAGATATTGAAGTCTTCTTTCTAATTCAACTTAAATCAAATCAATATCATTTCAAAATTGAAAGTTATCAATAAAATACTAAAAGGTGTCAAAACAGAAACTGTAAACTGTTTTCAGAACAAGAACAGATTTCAACCAAATATTTGACAACTTTAAAATTAGAATCAGAAAATGGTTATTAAATAGAAATTTAGATCTGAAAGTTATCTTTGAAATGCAAGTTAAATCATGTTATTTGAATATAAAATAAAAATAAAAAGTTATGATAATAACTATAGAAGGGTGTCAAGCCCTGAAATCCAAAACCGATTCAATCAAAAACCAAACATATTGAATTTATGTGTGTGTATTGTGAAATTGAGCATATAAACTATACTAAGCTTTACAAATGGATCTAAAACACACTAAACTAAACTATGGATACCTAAGTCTTTGAGTCATCAAGAAGACTTGCTCCCAAACGCGATCCACCGAGAGCAAAGATATGATCTTTAAGCTTTGGCACCGGAATCACCATGATAAGCTAATCATCAACTAATATCCTGTTAATGATCTGAAACTTAGAACACAAGAATATTAGTAAACATAACTACATGAGTGAGTCATCATCAAAACTAGAGTGGAAGGCCTTTGGGCCAACAGTAGGGAGCGGTGGTACCTTGATAGTGGTTGTTCAAGACACATGACGTGGGATATCAACAACTTTACAATCCTATCAAGGTACATGGAAGGTGGCCCCGTCACCTTCGGGGATGACTCCAAAGGGACTATCATCGGTATAGGTAACATTCAAATTGGTGCATCTCCTATTATTGAGAATGTTGTTTTAGTTGAAGGTTTGAAACATAATTTGCTTAGCATTAGTCAATTTTGTGATCGTGGACTTAAAGTTGTTTTTGATGATTGTTCTTGCAAGATTTTTGATATTAAAACAAATGATTGTATTCTCACCGATTTTCGTGATGATAATGTTTATATCATTGACATGCTTAATATGGAGTGTTCTACTAAATGCTTGAATGCTTTTGATGAAAATTCTTGGCTTTGGCATAGAAGATTAGGACATGCTTCTTTTGAACATCTTTCTAGGATTAATTCAAAGGAATTGGTGAAGGGTATTCCTTGCTTGAAGTTTGGGAAAGACCGCATTTGTTGTGCGTGCCAACTTGGGAAACAACCAAGTCTTCCTTCAAACCAATCAAGGATATCATGTCAACTAGGCTTTTAGAATTAATTCATATGGATCTTTTTGGACCTACTAAAACTAAGAGTTTAAATGGTAGTAGATATGCATATGTTTTGGTTGATGATTTTTCCCGTTTCACTTGGGTTTTCTTTTTGGAACACAAAGATCAAACCTTTTCTCATTTTAAGATTTTTCAAAAAAGGGTTGAAAAAGAAAAAGGTTTTCCGATTTTGAAAATAAGGAGTGATAGAGGTGGTGAGTTTGTAAACCAACTCTTCATGACTTATTGTGATGAAAAGGGAATTAAGCATGAAATGTCTTGTCCTAGAACTCCACAACAAAATGGAGTTGTAGAAAGGAAAAATAGAACACTTCAAGAGATGGCTAGGACAATGATAAGTGAATACGACCTCCCTCAATATTATGGGCCGAGGCCGTAAACACCGCATGCTATATATCTAACCGTATTTATCTATGTAAAAATTCTTCCAAAACATCTTTTGAAATGTATCACTCTAGAAAACCTAATGTTGCTTATTTCAAAGTTTTTGGATGCAAGTGTTTTGTTTTAAATACTAAAGAGAATTTGGGTAAATTTGATGCTAAGGCTTATGAAGCAATTTTTGTTGGATATTCTACAACTAGTAAAGCTTATAGAGTATTCATTAGATCTTCTCGTACCATTGAAGAATCCATGCATGTTAAATTTGAAGAATCTAATGTGGTTGTTGAGAATGTTGTAGAGATTGAACCATTAGGTGAAGACATGGAGAGACTATCCTTGAAGGACTCACCCGCTCAAGAAGAAAAGCAAGAATCTATTGGTGATGTTCAAGAGGATAAAGAGGAAAGCTCTCAACCGCTTCCTAAAGCTTGGAGATACGCTACAAATCATCCTAAGGAGCTCATCTTGGGTGATGCATCTAAAGGAGTCACAACGCGCTCCAAACTCCATGACCTATGTGGTAACTGTTGGCCCAAAGGCCTTCCACTCTAGTTTTGATGATGATTAACTCATGTAGTTATGTGTACTAATAATCTTGTGATTTTAGTTTCAGATCTTTAATCAAGATATTAGTTGGTGAAAGCTTCCACACATCTTTCACATGTTGATTCAAGAGCCCGAGCGTCAAAGATCATACATTGCACTTGCTCGGTGAATCAAGAGTTTTTGGATCGAGCCTACTTGGAGATTGCGCTCTAGCTTGGAGATTGCGCTCTACAAGAAGACTTAGGTATCCATAGTTTTAGTTTAGGTTTAGATCCTAATTGTAAAGATTAGAATAGTATGATAAGCTCAAGTTCACAACACACACACCTTTCATGTTTCGATTTTCGGTTTTAGGTTTAACCGATCTTGGTTTTCATGAATAGATTTTTTATCAAAACAAGTTTACATGGTTTATGTATATTAGATTTGTTCTATATACATGCATGCTTCAATTGTTTAGACAAACTTTGTTGATAATCTATTCCATGTGTTTTATGTTTTGGTATTTACAACAAAACATATTTTTGGACTTAATGACAAAAATCATGATATATATATATGTTTCTTGTATATTGAATTTCTATTCATATACAATATGCTTCAAAGTGTTTAAATATCATATTTTTGTATCATGGATAAGTTTTAGACAATGTGTATTTTCTATTCAAAATACAAGGTTTTAGAAAATACGGTTTTTGGTTTTTGGCAAAATTTCCATGACACAAAAATAGTCAAATATGTTTGAAATTTGTGTTAGGATTTTTACACATGTTTATATATCAATGCCAAAATGCTAAAACTATTTTTGTGGAATTTTAGAGATTTTGTGGGATTTATTATAATATTTTTCCCCAGATTTCAGACCTGATTTTTGTCTGCCAGGCTTGGCCGGTCGACTGGTACGGTCGACCGCACCAAAGAAGCCAGTCGACCGTTCCGGTCGACCGACGTGCACGGATACATGCACGCTGGCTGACTCTGTATCCGGTCGACCGAAGCGGTCGACCGACGGAGAGCTGTTGGCTCTCAGGAATTCTCGGTCGACCGAGACGTTCGACCGGTAGCCACAACGGTTCAGAATTTGACCGTTGGGCGGTCGACCGGGCCGGTCGACCGGCAGGGTAAATCTGGCAAATATTCTGTAAACGGCTAGTTTTCTAAATTGCCTATAAATACCCCATTTGAGAGAGGTTTTCTCTAAGGTTTTTTGTGCGAATTTTTGCTGATTCTCTGGTGTTTTCAAAGCAATCAAAAGAAGTTTTTGAGCTTGAATTGTACAATCCATTTGGTGTTTTCATTAGGGTTTGGAAAATCAAAGAAAGGGTTTTTGGGAAAGAATTTTGATTGAACTATTCTATCTTGATTTCTTGATTTTTCCCAAGGATTTTCTTTGTGATTTCTGATCTCCATTCCTTTGGTTTTCTCCACACTTGAGCAAAAATCTACTATCTATATCTATAAGTTATTTGTGTGGAAGAAGAAGTTGTTTGTGGTTGTTGTTGTGACCACCAAGTTGTAACCCAATCTTTTCTTAGCTTTGTGCTTTGGGTTGTATCCCTCTAGTTGAGAGGTGATCCTTGTATTGGTTGGTGATTGGGAGTTTGTTGTATTGGTTTGGAATTTGCCTCAAGGAGGAGGTTGTGATTGTTGGAGCAAATCAAGGAGGAGGTTGTGTTGGTTGGCTTGGATTTGCGCCTCAGGGAGGAGGTTGTAAAGAGAGGAGTTGGGTACTCCTTGTAAAGGGTCCTAAGTGGACGAGCTAGTGGAAATCCTTCGTGTGTCGAAGGCGGGGATGTAGAGCTGGGTGCTCGAACCTCGATAACATATCTTGTTGTTTGCGCTTGATCCATTGGCTCTCTCTATCTCTCTCTTTACTTTGTGCCTTGCATTTATTTACATTGCTCATTCATATTTGCTTGGCTTGGTTGTGTGCATCACTTGTTGATAGCACTTGAGTGTAATTTGTATTAAGTTTTTAAATTCCGCATTTAGTTCATAGATTAGCATTGTCACCTATTCCCCCCCCTCTAGGTGATTTTTCAATTGTATCAGAGCTAGTGCTCCTGATATTTAGGTTTATCCACCTAGGAGTTAAGATCTTGGTTTGCTAATCTTCATTTGCATCTCATTTGCACTCATACTAGTTTGCTCTCATGGCTAGCCCTCCTATGTTTGACCATACTAGACTTGACTCTTGGAAAGTTAACATGACTAGATATTTAAAAACACTAGGTCATCTAGTTTATCAAGCCATCACCATAGAAGCCCTTCCAAATACTAGTAAGCATAAGAAGGCCAATGCACTTGCACTTCAAACACTTAGAGCATCTTTTGATAATAATCTCTTACTTGTTTTTGAGAGTTTTAACTCGGCTTTTGCAGTTTGGAGCGTCTTGACATCTCCGGAGCTTCCAAGGATCATCAACAATATGAGGAGATCTAGGAGAGATGTATCCGAAGAGCCTTGTTTCATGGCATATGGGAATGACTCCCATAAGGTACAATCGGACTCTCAAATACATGATAGCTCTAGCTCTTATTGCCATGGATGTTTTGAGGTTCAAAATTTAAATGTTGAACTTGCTTCTAAGCTTGAAAAATTCTTGGAAAAACATAACTCTTTGAAAGAAAAACATTTTGATTTACAAAAGGAAATGAAGGATTTATGCTCTACTTTTGAAACCGTTTTGCAAGAGAAGGAAGAGATTACTAGTGAATGTGACTCACTAAGATCTTAACTAGACATTGCTTTAAAAGAAATTGAAGTTTTAAAAGGCAAAAATGATTGTGATGATATTTTGGAGCACAATGAGATTTTATCCTCAAGATTGGATTGTGTTTTCAAAGAAAACCTTACTTTGAAAAATAAAATTGATTCTATTACTAAAGAATTGAATTTGGTTTTGTCTAAAAATGAATCTTTGCAAAATGATATTGATATGCATGTTTGCCATGCTAGCATTGCTTCTATCTCTAGCACTTCTATTGCATGCTCCACTTTATCTTCTAGCATAGAAAATGATATAAATAATTTGAAGAAAAATGTTGATTGTTTGGGCTCCACTTTGAGCCATTGTGCCATGAATCACTCCCGTTTGGAATCCTTGGTTCGCAAGAAACAAGTTCCAACCTTGCTTGCACACCCATCTATGCATACACTTGCTTCTCATGATCACCATCATCATATGTATGCTCACGTGTACACATGTACACATTGTGGTCGAAAAGGCCATCTTGCTAGATTTTGTTATGATCTTTTACATGTTAAAAATTTAGCAACTAATTTTGTTTGGGTTAGAAAAGATGCTAACCCCCGTGGACCCACAAGAAAATGGGTACCAAGATCCACCTCTTTGATGTTTGATGTAGGTGGAGGCTCTCGCATAACGTGAGAGTGTTGGTGCCTTGAGGTGGATGCATTCTAAGCTTAAAAGAGAACCATTTGGATGCTTCACTCTCAAGGGGATTTGGTGGGAGGACCACCGTGGTTTGGAGAACTAGAGATGCACCTCATCGGTTTTGGTATCATTCTCTAACTCCCATTTTTATTTGCATGCTTTTACATGTTCATCTATTCATAGCATGTTTTGTTTCATTGTTCATTATGCTTATGCTATGTTAGTTAGATTAGTGTTATACATGTTTAGTTATTTGAGCACCCATGTTTCATATGGATCTATATTTAGTGTTCACACCTTGTTTAAACTAACATGTATGCCCTAGATCTAATGCACATGCATATGCATAAAGATCATATGATTTTCATGTTTCTATGATTTTTTTTGTTTTAATGATTCGTGTTTTGATTATCATAATCATATTGATTGTTGACCCGTTTCATGCTTCATGTTTTGACAACTTGCTTGAATGATAGTTTTCATTAAGACTAGGATTTATACTTGTACAACTAGTGAGCTACAAATAAACCTTTATATATGTTTGTGCTTGAACGCTCATTTGTATTCACTTGATGTACTAGTATAGTCTAGTTTTGATGATTATTACATTTGACTTGTATTCACTATCTTACATGTTTTGTTTTAACTTTATGTATATGTCCATCTTGTCCAAACTATCATTTATACATATACATCCTTGAGCCACGTGCCTTCATGCATATACTTTTGTGTACTCATTGTGTTTAGGATATGTATGTATACTTTAGTTTGTACATGACATACATATGCCTTGAAGTTTAAATCGTTTGGATGAATTTCATGTTTGCTAAGTGATTTCACATGTATGATGAATCTCATATTTTTAAGATGATTTCAATTAGTGATTTCACATGAATTTCATGTTTTTAATTTTGAGCTTGATTGTCCATTTTCATGTTAATATGTTTCTCACAACACTTGTACACTCACTCTATTTATGTTTTCTCATGACTTAGTTTTCATGAGTACAAGTTATGCTATATGGATTTTGAGTGTTTTAGTGCCATGTGGTTTACATGTGTCTTCATGAAAATTTTTTTTGGATCTCATACTAGTTGATTCATATAACTAGTTATGATATTCTTCCTTGGTAGAGATTTTCAAACATACTACATTTTCAAACCTATTTTTGAAAACCCCTACCATCTAAGGGTGGTTGGATGGGAGATCATGTTCATGTATGCTTTATAATGAAAATCATTTTAAACTTGCACATGATTGGGTGGTAGTGAATATGAGATATACACTTGATCTTATTGTTGTTTCAATTGGTATCATTGAATTCTTTCAATTGGTATCAAATCTTGACATCCTTTTGTATACTCATATATGTTTTGTTTTATATATATGTATGCATACACTTCATATAGTATCAATTTACAATTGGTATCTCTGTATCAAATTTTAAATTGGTATCTATTTCGTACATACATATATAGATGATTTATTTGTGCTTCACGATATATGCACAAATTTTGCTTATGATAAGCTTGATTTTTTTTAATGACCATCATTTTCAATTGATTCAATTTTCAATTGGTTTCTTTATACAAGCATTATCATTATCTTGCTTATGCTAAGCTTGAGCTTTAACATTATTTCAATTGACTTAGTTTTCAATTGGTATCTTATTTCTAGCTTAAGCATATGTTTAGTTGGTATTTCATAAAGGGGGAGAAAACTCACATTTCAATTTTTCAATTGGTATTTAGTTTACCATTGGTTTTGTTTCCCACTCCCTAACTTTATGAGAAAAAAAATGATTTAAGAATGATTATTGATTTTTAATTGGTATCATATGCTTATAAAGATATATATCTTCAATTGGTATCAAGATGCATTTGTTCACTCAAATTGGTATCAATGTATTTTTCAATTGGTATCATGTGTTTTATTTTCAATATGTTTTAATTTCAATTGGGATCATATTTGTTTTCAATGCCCCTCTTACTTTCAATTGGTAATTGGTAGGCATTTCTTAAATGTTTTTATGATCACTTTCTATTGATATCATAATGCACTTCTTTGACATTTTTTTTTAATTGGTATCATTTTTGGTTTCACCCCTTGAAGTAGTTTGTTTATTCTTTGTTTCATATATTTAGGGGGAGAAGAATTCATATCTTTTTGCTTTTACCCCTTTGTTGATGATTGACAAAAAGGGAGAGAAGATTTATTGGAGTTGATATGCATGAGTTTTCAGTTTTATGTTCATTTCATCTCCATTGGTATTGGTATCAAGAGCATTATGAGTTTTGTTTTTATTAGTATCCATTGGTATCAAGAGCATGTTTTGGTAATTTAGTTGTTTTGTTAGAATTGGAATCAATAGCATGTTTCATATGCATATTCATTTTGTTTTCAAGAACCCTGTTTATATGCATCTTATTGTTTGTTTATTCCTATGCATGAGTTAAGGGGAGCTTCTTTGAAGCTTTACTTTAATCCATGCATATATAACTCCATGAGTTTTGTCATCATCAAAAAGGGGGAGATTGTTGGCCCAAAGGCCTTCCACTCTAGTTTTGATGATGATTAACTCATGTAGTTATGTGTACTAATAATCTTGTGATTTTAGTTTCAGATCTTTAATCAAGATATTAGTTGGTGAAAGCTTCCACACATCTTTCACATGTTGATTCAAGAGCCCGAGCGTCAAAGATCATACATTGCACTTGCTCGGTGAATCAAGAGTTTTTGGATCGAGCCTACTTGGAGATTGCGCTCTAGCTTGGAGATTGCGCTCTACAAGAAGACTTAGGTATCCATAGTTTTAGTTTGGGTTTAGATCCTAATTGTAAAGATTAGAATAGTATGATAAGCTCAAGTTCACAACACACACACCTTTCATGTTTCGATTTTCGGTTTTAGGTTTAACCGATCTTGGTTTTCATGAATAGATTTTTTATCAAAACAAGTTTACATGGTTTATGTATATTAGATTTGTTCTATATACATGCATGCTTCAATTGTTTAGACAAACTTTGTTTGATAATCTATTCCATGTGTTTTATGTTTTGGTATTTACAACAAAACATATTTTTGGACTTAATGACAAAAATCATGATATATATATGTTTCTTGTATATTGAATTTCTATTCATATACAATATCCTTCAAAGTGTTTAAATATCATATTTTTGTATCATGGATAAGTTTTAGACAATGTGTATTTTCTATTCAAAATACAAGGTTTTAGAAATACGGTTTTTGGTTTTTGGCAAAATTTCCATGACACAAAATAGTCAAATATGTTTGAAATTTGTGTTAGGATTTTTAACACATGTTTATATATCAATGCCAAAATGCTAAAACTATTTTTGTGGAATTTTAGAGATTTTATTGGATTTATTATAATATTTTTTCCCCAGATTTCAGACCTGATTTTTGTCTGCCAGGCTTGGCCGGTCGACTGGTACGGTCGACCGCACCAAGAAGCCAGTCGACCGTTCCGGTCGACCGACGTGCACGGATACGTGCACGCTGGCTGACTCTGTATCCGGTCGACCGAAGCGATCGACCGACGGAGAGCTGTTGGCTCTCAGGAATTCTCGGTCGACCGAGGCGGTCGACCGGTAGCCACAACGGTTCAGAATTTGACCGTTGGGCGGTCGACCGGGCCGGTCGACCGGCAGGGTAAATCTGGCAAATATTCTGTAAACGGCTAGTTTTCTAAATTGCCTATAAATACCCCATTTGAGAGAGTTTTCTCTAAGGTTTTTGTGCGAATTTTTGCTGATTCTCTGGTGTTTTCAAAGCAATCAAAGAAGTTTTTGAGCTTGAATTGTACAATCCATTTGGTGTTTTCATTAGGGTTTGGAAAATCAAAGAAAGGGTTTTTTGGGAAGAATTTTGATTGAACTATTCTATCTTGATTTCTTGATTTTTCCAAGGATTTTCTTTGTGATTTCTGATTTCCATTCCTTTGGTTTTCTCCACACTTGAGCAAAAATCTACTATCTATATCTATAGGTTATTTGTGTGGAAGAAGAATTGTTTTGTGGTTGTTGTTGTGACCACCAGTTGTAACCCAATCTTTTCTTAGCTTTGTGCTTTGGGTTGTATCCTCTAGTTGAGAGGTGATCCTTGTATTGGTTGGTGATTGGGAGTTTGTTGTATTGGTTTGGAATTTGCCTCAAGGAGGAGGTGTGATTGTTGGAGTTTGCCTCAAGGAGGAGGTTGTGTTGGTTGGCTTGGATTTGTGCCTCAGGGGAGGTTGTAAAGAGAGGAGTTGGGTACTCCTTGTAAAGGGTCCTAAGTGGACGAGCTAGTGGAAATCCTTCGTGTGTCGAAGGCGGGGATGTAGAGCTGGGTGTTCGAACCTCGATAACATATCTTGTTGTTTGCGCTTGATCCATTGGCTCTCTCTATCTCTCTCTTTACTTTGTGCCTTGCATTTATTTACATTGCTCATTCATATTTGCTTGGCTTGGTTGTGTGCATCACTTGTTGATAGCACTGAGTGTAATTTGCATTAAGTTTTTAAATTCCGCATTTAGTTCATAGATTAGCATTGTCACTTATTCACCCCCCCTCTAGGTGATTTTTCAATAACTTTGCTTTCATTTCTCATTTTGAACCCAAAGGCATTCTCGTAGCCGAGACGGACCCATATGGTTGCTTGCCATGCAAGAGGACTCAATCAATTTGAGCGCAACCAAGTTTGGCACCTTGTTCCTAAACCTCACGATAGACCAATAATTGGTACTAAGTGGATCTTTAGAAACAAGATGGATGAGTCCGAAATGTCATTAGGAATAAACTAGTTTAGTGGCCCAAGGTTACACTCAAGTTGAAGGAATGACTTTGAGGAGACCTTTGCACCCGTAGCACGGCTTGAAGCCATACGGATGACACTAGCTTTTGCATCTTTCAAAATTTTAAACTTTTTCAAATGGATGTGAAAAGTGCATTTTTGTGGTTTTATTAATGAAGAAGTTTATGTTTCTCAACCTCCCGGTTTCATTGATCATGTTCATCCCGACTTTGTTTTTAAACTTGATAAAGCTTTGTATGGATTGAAACAAGCTCCAGAGCTTGGTATGAAAGGCTTTCTAGTTTTCTCATTTCAAATGATTTTATTAAAGGCAAAGTAGATACAACTCTATTCACTAAGCATGTTGATAATGATATATTAATTGTGCAAATTTATGTTGATGATAATTTTTGTTTCTACTAATGAGCTTTTGTGCAAGGATTTTGAAAAGGTAATGCAACTTGAGTTTGAAATGTCTTCAATGGGTGAGCTCAATTTCTTTCCTTGGACTCCAAATCAAGCAATTGCAAAACGGGACGTTCATAAGTCAAGCCAAGTACGCAAAGGAACTTGTAAAGAAGTTTGGACTTGAAGGCTCAAAGACTTGCAACACTCCCATGGCAACTACAACCAAGCTTGATAAAGATGACCAAGGTAAAATGTTTGATATTAAATATATAGAAGCATGATAGGAAGTCTTTTATATTTAACGGCAAGTAGGCCGGATATCATGTTTAGTGTGTATCTTTGTGCTAGATTTCAATCGTGTCCTAAAGAGTCACATCTTATTACGGTAAAACGCATTATTCGTTATATTAAGGGCACTATTGGGATGGGTCTATGGTATCCGAAAACCGGAGATTTCTCAATGACGAGTTATTCGGATGCCGACTATGCGGGTTGTAGAGTAGATAGAAAGAGTACTAGTGGGACATGTCAATTTCTTGGTAATTGTCTTGTTTCATGTTCCTCTAGGAAACAAAATTCCGTAGCACTCTCAACCGCCGAGGCGGAGTATGTTGTCGCGGGGGCTTGTTGTGCACAAGTCCTTTAGATGAACATACTCTCCTTGATTTTGATTTGCATTTTGATCATATAAAAATATTTTGTGATAATACTAGTACTATACACATGACTAGAATGCAAATCAACATAGTAAGACCAAGCACATTGAGATTAGATATCACTTTCTTAGAGATCATTTTGAGAAAGGAGATATAGATATTGATTATGTTTCCACGGATTTACAACTAGCCGATATTTCACTAAACCACTTGATTTTGCTAGATTCTCGTTTATTTGTGGAGAACTTAATGTTTGTGTTATTGAATAGACATGTTTTTTAACCCTTTTTGATGTATGACAAAAAGGGGGAGAATAAGTTTACATGGGACAAAAATAAGTTCATTTGGTCTTGGTTCCATATGAATTTATATGTTTTAGTTTTATGAGTTTTATGAGTTTTTGTTATGAGTCTTGTGTTTTATGAATTTGAGAACTCTTGTATTTTGTGTTTTATTGGTATTGTTTCAATTGGCATTAAGAGTATGTTTTTAATAAATTCTTGTGTTTTTCATATAGCATAATTTGAGGGGGAGTCTTCTCCTCCCCCATATTTTTGTCTATAGCCTATTTGTTTGTCATCATCAAAAAGGGGGAGATTGTTGGCCCAAGAGGTTACACTCTCTTGTTTTGTGTTTTGATGATGACAAACCAATAAGAGCTATTTGGTACTAATGAATTTATTCAAGATAAGTTTCAGGTTTTGTACCATATTTGGAGACCATTGGCTTAGCTTTTGCAAGAACTTCTAAGGTTCACATAGCAAGGAAGGCAAATTGCACAATCAAGGAAGGATCATAGAAGAGAAGGCACTAGCAAGGCATTGGATGGCGCAAAGACTTGAAGATTGTTCAAAAAATATTTTATCATTGTATTTTTAGTTTTATAGTTTGTTAAAGAATAGTGGATAGGTTTGAAGCTCAATCACACACGTTTTTGCGCACAAGTTTATGCCAAAACGTTTTCTAATATTTTATACAAAAACATTTGTATACAAGATTTTGTCTACATTTATATTTTTATGTTTTATACTAATCTATGTTCAAAAGTATTTTTGTCAAAAACAAAATCTCCTTTATATTCTTTCAAAAACCTGATTTTTAACCTGTTCCGGTCGACCGACCGGTCGATGATTCTATGTCAGGTTTGACCGGTCGACCGTGCAGTCGACCGTGGAACTGGCAGGTGCACGTATCCGTGTGCATGTCTGCCGGTCGACCGTGCAGTCGACCGACTGTAGCTCAGTATGCTCTCGGTTAAAATGGGTCGACCGGGCGGTCGACCGCTGGCCTGCAACGGTCATATATTTGAACTTGCGGTCGACCGACCGGTCGACCGACAAAGCCGTTTGAACAGTAACGGCATTTTTTTCTGAGCAGTTTATTTTTGTCTTTTTCTCACTTAAGTGAGTTTAAATGACCTGTTTTGGGTTTAATACATTCTGATTAGCCTTAAAAATGTTTTATCTTCTAACCCTAGCCCTCTCCTATAAATAGGGGTTTTGGGGAGAGATTGGTTCACCTAATCATTACAAGAAAAATTTAAAAGTTTAAGCATTCAAAGAGCTTGGTTCTTGGTTTTTGTGCTGAAATTCTCTTTCATTTTCTGAAGTGTTTTCAAGAATTCTCTGATTTCATTTTCTTTTCTCTTTACACACAAGAGCTTCATTCCTACTCCAATATTCTCTAAGGACCTTTGTAAGGGAAGAGATATTTGAAAGAGAGAGTTTGTGGTCTTTTGACTACCAAGATATTGCTTGTACTGAAATTGTGGAGTTGGGTA
>JAVJIF010018461.1:2500-10000 GCA_038442645.1 Agave tequilana
CCTAACCCTAACCCTAACCCTAACCCTAACCCTAACCCTAACCCTAACCCTAACCCTAACCCTAACCCTAACCCTAACCCTAACCCTAACCCTAACCCTAACCCTAACCCTAACCCTAACCCTAACCCTAACCCTAACCCTAACCCTAACCCTAACCCTAACCCTAACCCTAACCCTAACCCTAACCCTAACCCTAACCCTAACCCTAACCCTAACCCTAACCCTAACCCTACCCTAACCCTAACCCTAACCCTAACCCTAACCCTAACCCTAACCCTAACCCTAACCTAACCCTAACCCTAACCCTAACCCTAACCCTAACCCTAACCCTAACCCTAACCCTAACCCTAACCCTAACCCTAACCCTAACCCTAACCCTAACCCTAACCCTAACCCTAACCCTAACCCTAACCCTAACCCTAACCCTAACCCTAACCCTAACCCTAACCCTAACCCTAACCCTAACCCTAACCCTAACCCTAACCCTAACCCTAACCCTAACCCTAACCCTAACCCTAACCCTAACCCTAACCTAACCCTAACCCTAACCCTAACCCTAACCCTAACCCTAACCCTAACCCTAACCCTAACCCTAACCCTAACCCTAACCCTAACCCTAACCCTAACCCTAACCCTAACCCTAACCCTAACCCTAACCCTAACCCTAACCCTAACCCTAACCCTAACCCTACCCTAACCCTAACCCTAACCCTAACCCTAACCCTAACCCTAACCCTAACCCTAACCCCCTAACCCTAACCCTAACCCTAACCCTAACCCTAACCCTAACCCTAACCCTAACCCTAACCCTAACCCTAACCCTAACCCTAACCCTAACCCTAACCCTAACCCTAACCCTAACCCTAACCCTAACCCTAACCCTAACCCTAACCCTAACCCTAACCCTAACCCTAACCCTAACCCTAACCCTAACCCTAACCCTAACCCTAACCCTAACCCTAACCCTAACCCTAACCCTAACCCTAACCCTAACCCTAACCCTAACCCTAACCCTAACCCTAACCCTAACCCTAACCCTAACCCTAACCCTAACCCTAACCCTAACCCTAACCCTAACCCTAACCCTAACCCTAACCCTAACCCTAACCCTAACCCTAACCCTAACCCTAACCCTAACCCTAACCCTAACCCTAACCCTAACCCTAACCCTAACCCTAACCCTAACCCTAACCCTAACCCTAACCCTAACCCTAACCCTAACCCTAACCCTAACCCTAACCCTAACCCTAACCCTAACCCTAACCCTAACCCTAACCCTAACCCTAACCCTAACCCTAACCCTAACCCTAACCCTAACCCTAACCCTAACCCTAACCCTAACCCTAACCCTAACCCTAACCCTAACCCTAACCCTAACCCTAACCCTAACCCTAACCCTAACCCTAACCCTAACCCTAACCCTAACCCTAACCCTAACCCTAACCCTAACCCTAACCCTAACCCTAACCCTAACCCTAACCCTAACCCTAACCCTAACCCTAACCCTAACCCTAACCTAACCCTAACCCTAACCCTAACCCTAACCCTAACCCTAACCCTAACCCTAACCCTAACCCTAACCCTAACCCTAACCCTAACCCTAACCCTAACCCTAACCCTAACCCTAACCCTAACCCTAACCCTAACCCTAACCCTAACCCTAACCCTAACCCTAACCCTAACCCTAACCCTAACCCTAACCCTAACCCTAACCCTAACCCTAACCCTAACCCTAACCCTAACCCTAACCCTAACCCTAACCCTAACCCTAACCCTAACCCTAACCCTAACCCTAACCCTAACCCTAACCCTAACCCTAACCCTAACCCTAACCCTAACCCTAACCCTAACCCTAACCCTAACCCTAACCTAACCCTAACCCTAACCCTAACCCTAACCCTAACCCTAACCCTAACCCTAACCCTAACCCTAACCCTAACCCTAACCCTAACCCTAACCCTAACCCTAACCCTAACCCTAACCTAACCCTAACCCTAACCCTAACCCTAACCCTAACCCTAACCCTAACCCTAACCCTAACCCTAACCCTAACCCTAACCCTAACCCTAACCCTAACCCTAACCCTAACCCTAACCCTAACCCTAACCCTAACCCTAACCCTAACCCTAACCCTAACCCTAACCCTAACCCTAACCCTAACCCTAACCCTAACCCTAACCCTAACCCTAACCCTAACCTAACCCTAACCCTAACCCTAACCCTAACCCTAACCCTAACCCTAACCCTAACCCTAACCCTAACCCTAACCCTAACCCTAACCCTAACCCTAACCCTAACCCTAACCCTAACCCTAACCCTAACCCTAACCCTAACCCTAACCCTAACCCTAACCCTAACCCTAACCCTAACCCTAACCCTAACCCTAACCCTAACCCTAACCCTAACCCTAACCCTAACCCTAACCCTAACCCTAACCCTAACCCTAACCCTAACCCTAACCCTAACCCTAACCCTAACCCTAACCCTAACCCTAACCCTAACCCTAACCCTAACCCTAACCCTAACCCTAACCCTAACCCTAACCCTAACCCTAACCCTAACCCTAACCCTAACCCTAACCCTAACCCTAACCCTAACCCTAACCCTAACCCTAACCCTAACCCTAACCCTAACCCTAACCCTAACCCTAACCCTAACCCTAACCCTAACCCTAACCCTAACCCTAACCCTAACCCTAACCCTAACCCTAACCCTAACCCTAACCCTAACCCTAACTAACCCTAACCCTAACCCTAACCCTAACCCTAACCCTAACCCTAACCTAACCCTAACCCTAACCCTAACCCTAACCCTAACCCTAACCCTAACCCTAACCCTAACCCTAACCCTAACCCTAACCCTAACCCTAACCCTAACCCTAACCCTAACCCTAACCCTAACCCTAACCCTAACCCTAACCCTAACCCTAACCCTAACCCTAACCCTAACCCTAACCCTAACCCTAACCCTAACCCTAACCCTAACCCTAACCCTAACCTAACCCTAACCCTAACCCTAACCCTAACCCTAACCCTAACCCTAACCCTAACCCTAACCCTAACCCTAACCCTAACCCTAACCCTAACCCTAACCCTAACCCTAACCCTAACCCTAACCCTAACCCTAACCCTAACCCTAACCCTAACCCTAACCCTAACCCTAACCCTAACCCTAACCCTAACCCTAACCCTAACCCTAACCCTAACCCTAACCCTAACCCTAACCCTAACCCTAACCCTAACCCTAACCCTAACCCTAACCCTAACCCTAACCCTAACCCTAACCCTAACCCTAACCCTAACCCTAACCCTAACCCTAACCCTAACCCTAACCCTAACCCTAACCCTAACCCTAACCCTAACCCTAACCCTAACCCTAACCCTAACCCTAACCCTAACCCTAACCCTAACCCTAACCCTAACCCTAACCCTAACCCTAACCCTAACCCTAACCTAACCCTAACCCTAACCCTAACCCTAACCCTAACCCTAACCCTAACCCTAACCCTAACCCTAACCCTAACCCTAACCCTAACCCTAACCCTAACCCTAACCCTAACCCTAACCCTAACCCTAACCCTAACCCTAACCCTAACCCTAACCCTAACCCTAACCCTAACCCTAACCCTAACCCTAACCCTAACCCTAACCCTAACCCTAACCTAACCCTAACCCTAACCCTAACCCTAACCCTAACCCTAACCCTAACCCTAACCCTAACCCTAACCCTAACCCTAACCCTAACCCTAACCCTAACCCTAACCCTAACCCTAACCCTAACCCTAACCCTAACCCTAACCCTAACCCTAACCCTAACCCTAACCCTAACCCTAACCCTAACCCTAACCCTAACCCTAACCCTAACCCTAACCCTAACCCTAACCCTAACCCTAACCCTAACCCTAACCCTAACCCTAACCCTAACCCTAACCCTAACCCTAACCCTAACCCTAACCCTAACCCTAACCCTAACCCTAACCCTAACCCTAACCCTAACCCTAACCCTAACCCTAACCCTAACCCTAACCCTAACCCTAACCCTAACCCTAACCCTAACCCTAACCCTAACCCTAACCCTAACCCTAACCCTAACCCTAACCCTAACCCTAACCCTAACCCTAACCCTAACCCTAACCCTAACCCTAACCCTAACCCTAACCCTAACCCTAACCCTAACCCTAACCCTAACCCTAACCCTAACCCTAACCCTAACCCTAACCCTAACCCTAACCCTAACCCTAACCCTAACCCTAACCCTAACCCTAACCCTAACCCTAACCCTAACCCTAACCCTAACCCTAACCCTAACCCTAACCCTAACCCTAACCCTAACCCTAACCCTAACCCTAACCCTAACCCTAACCCTAACCCTAACCCTAACCCTAACCCTAACCCTAACCCTAACCCTAACCCTAACCCTAACCCTAACCCTAACCCTAACCCTAACCCTAACCCTAACCCTAACCCTAACCCTAACCCTAACCCTAACCTAACCCTAACCCTAACCCTAACCCTAACCCTAACCCTAACCCTAACCCTAACCCTAACCCTAACCCTAACCCTAACCCTAACCCTAACCCTAACCCTAACCCTAACCCTAACCCTAACCCTAACCCTAACCCTAACCCTAACCCTAACCCTAACCCTAACCCTAACCCTAACCCTAACCCTAACCCTAACCCTAACCCTAACCCTAACCCTAACCCTAACCCTAACCCTAACCCTAACCCTAACCCTAACCCTAACCCTACCCTAACCCTAACCCTAACCCTAACCCTAACCCTAACCCTAACCCTAACCCTAACCCTAACCCTACCCTAACCCTAACCCTAACCCTAACCCTAACCCTAACCCTAACCCTAACCCTAACCCTAACCCTAACCCTAACCCTAACCCTAACCCTAACCCTAACCCTAACCCTAACCCTAACCCTAACCCTAACCCTAACCCTAACCCTAACCCTAACCCTAACCCTAACCCTAACCCTAACCCTAACCCTAACCCTAACCCTAACCCTAACCCTACCCTAACCCTAACCCTAACCCTAACCCTAACCCTAACCCTAACCCTAACCCTAACCCTAACCCTAACCCTAACCCTAACCCTAACCCTAACCCTAACCCTAACCCTAACCCTAACCCTAACCCTAACCCTAACCCTAACCCTAACCCTAACCCTAACCCTAACCCTAACCCTAACCCTAACCCTAACCCTAACCCTAACCCTAACCCTAACCCTAACCCTAACCCTAACCCTAACCCTAACCCTAACCCTAACCCTAACCCTAACCCTAACCCTAACCCTAACCCTAACCCTAACCCTAACCCTAACCCTAACCCTAACCCTAACCCTAACCCTAACCCTAACCCTAACCCTAACCCTAACCCTAACCCTAACCCTAACCCTAACCCTAACCCTAACCCTAACCCTAACCCTAACCCTAACCCTAACCCTAACCCTAACCCTAACCCTAACCCTAACCCTAACCCTAACCCTAACCCTAACCCTAACCCTAACCCTAACCCTAACCCTAACCCTAACCCTAACCCTACCCTAACCCTAACCCTAACCCTAACCCTAACCCTAACCCTAACCCTAACCCTAACCCTAACCCTAACCCTAACCCTAACCCTAACCCTAACCCTAACCCTAACCCTAACCCTAACCCTAACCCTAACCCTAACCCTAACCCTAACCCTAACCCTAACCCTAACCCTAACCCTAACCCTAACCCTAACCCTAACCCTAACCCTAACCCTAACCCTAACCCTAACCCTAACCCTAACCCTAACCCTAACCCTAACCCTAACCCTAACCCTAACCCTAACCCTAACCCTAACCCTAACCCTAACCCTAACCCTAACCCTAACCCTAACCCTAACCCTAACCCTAACCCTAACCCTAACCCTAACCCTAACCCTAACCCTAACCCTAACCCTAACCCTAACCCTAACCCTAACCCTAACCCTAACCCTAACCCTAACCCTAACCCTAACCCTAACCCTAACCCTAACCCTAACCCTAACCCTAACCCTAACCCTAACCCTAACCCTAACCCTAACCCTAACCCTAACCCTAACCCTAACCCTAACCCTAACCCTAACCCTAACCCTAACCCTAACCCTAACCCTAACCCTAACCCTAACCCTAACCCTAACCCTAACCCTAACCCTAACCCTAACCCTAACCCTAACCCTAACCCTAACCCTAACCCTAACCCTAACCCTAACCCTAACCCTAACCCTAACCCTAACCCTAACCCTAACCCTAACCCTAACCCTAACCCTAACCCTAACCCTAACCCTAACCCTAACCCTAACCCTAACCCTAACCCTAACCCTAACCCTAACCCTAACCCTAACCCTAACCCTAACCCTAACCCTAACCCTAACCCTAACCCTAACCCTAACTAACCCTAACCCTAACCCTAACCCTAACCCTAACCCTAACCCTAACCCTAACCCTAACCCTAACCCTAACCCTAACCCTAACCCTAACCCTAACCCTAACCCTAACCCTAACCCTAACCCTAACCCTAACCCTAACCCTAACCCTAACCCTAACCCTAACCCTAACCCTAACCCTAACCCTAACCCTAACCCTAACCCTAACCCTAACCCTAACCCTAACCCTAACCCTAACCCTAACCCTAACCCTAACCCTAACCCTAACCCTAACCCTAACCCTAACCCTAACCCTAACCCTAACCCTAACCCTAACCCTAACCCTAACCCTAACCCTAACCCTAACCCTAACCCTAACCCTAACCCTAACCCTACCCTAACCCTAACCCTAACCCTAACCCTAACCCTAACCCTAACCCTAACCCTAACCCTAACCCTAACCCTAACCCTAACCCTAACCCTAACCCTAACCCTAACCCTAACCCTAACCCTAACCCTAACCCTAACCCTAACCCTAACCCTAACCCTAACCCTAACCCTAACCCTAACCCTAACCCTAACCCTAACCCTAACCCTAACCCTAACCCTAACCCTAACCCTAACCCTAACCCTAACCCTAACCCTAACCCTAACCCTAACCCTAACCCTAACCCTAACCCTAACCCTAACCCTAACCTAACCCTAACCCTAACCCTAACCCTAACCCTAACCCTAACCCTAACCCTAACCCTAACCCTAACCCTAACCCTAACCCTAACCCTAACCCTAACCCTAACCCTAACCCTAACCCTAACCCTAACCCTAACCCTAACCCTAACCCTAACCCTAACCCTAACCCTAACCCTAACCCTAACCCTAACCCTAACCCTAACCCTAACCCTAACCCTAACCCTAACCCTAACCCTAACCCTAACCCTAACCCTAACCCTAACCCTAACCCTAACCCTAACCCTAACCCTAACCCTAACCCTAACCCTAACCCTAACCCTAACCCTAACCCTAACCCTAACCCTAACCCTAACCCTAACCCTAACCCTAACCCTAACCTAACCCTAACCCTAACCCTAACCCTAACCCTAACCCTAACCCTAACCCTA
>JAVJIF010018461.1:17500-40000 GCA_038442645.1 Agave tequilana
TGAAGAATCTGACTTAATGTTTTTGCAGCTCTTTCTGCGTTTAACTGCTAACTTGTTTCAATTTGTATTGCAGTGAGCTGTACTTACCAATCTGGTAACTTGATGGAAGAAACCATGAAATTGCCTTATGCTTCCCCGGTTGAAGCTTTACTTTTAAGCAGGAGGAACAATTCGGGGCAGCGGATGCGCGTCCCAGAGGCTGTTGGCAGCCTCTTATCCGTGATGATTCGTTCTGAGGTGAGGCTGGCCGCCGCCTTTATCGGAGAGGATCCGCTTCAAGATAATGGGCGTCGCCTGTGGGATTGTCGGCACCATTGCCGACTTTCAACTTTGGTGGCCTTTGATGGCGATCCACTTCGGGAAAGTGGGCATCGCGCCTGTTAGATCACTGGTATCACTGCCGATTCCCATTATACGTGATCTATCGTGTTGGCGGCGATAGGTTTTTATTGCCAGGCTTCAACAAAAATGGCCTGGCAAAATCTGCCATTTTGTGGAGAAAAATGACCGTGTCCTTGTGGCAGAACTGGTTACAGCCTTGTGCAGGAGGAGGACCTTTCGTGTCCAGTTGATCTGGTCTGGAAGCAGATAAAACCGCTTGTATGCCTTTTATGCAAATGGCCTTGCTAGGCAACTTGGTGTGTTGTATGAAACACAACTTTGATGTAATATCAAATGTACTCTTGCTTTTAAATCAATGAAAGTTCTTTGTCTGATCATTTGATTTTTTGCTTGCTTCACTGAGAGTTCGGCCATTGCTGGGCTAAACTGCGCACGGGGCTAAGGACATAGCCCTTCCTTTGAATGATCTTCGCGAGGCTGTCATGTCAGCGCCTCTTTAGAGGGCTAATTCAAACCTTTCGGTTAAGTCCTTGAAGGATTGCGCGAAGTCCGCACTTTGCTCTTGTGCGGAGTTAACCCTTTAGTGGGATTGAACCGTCGCTTTTGGGAAAGCGTCTCAGGCGCTTCGGGCACTATTTCGAATTAATTCGAAACGGCGGCATGTGCCCTTTTTTGAGGCCTCGATTTAGGCGCTGATTGGCCTATAAAAGCCCGATCGGGCTGAGAGAAAATCATCATTTCTCTTTGAATTTTCCAGAGTACTTGACTCTTCTTCTTCCTTTTCTTCTTCTTCAAGAGTTCAAAAACTCCTGTAATTCTTCAATGGCGCCCAAGAGACGAGCGGGAAAGGAAGCAGCGACTTCTGCAACGGAGGGCCCTCCTCCTCCGTTCATTGAGCGACCGATCGCTGGTAAGAGACTCTCCAATCTGATTAGAGAGTGGTCTTCATCCTTTGGAGTCGATACTCGGCTATTAGGACGATCGAATATGATCTGTCCTTATCAGGGAACTCGTTTCCCTTAACTTCCCTATTTTGCTTGCACCAGGGAAGTAAGAACTGAACAGTTTTTCTCTTGGGCTTCCATAGGAAGCCATTGCTTGGGCAATCTTCATCCTGTTGAGGAACAGGATATTGGTCGTGTGCCTTCAGTCGTGGCCACGAAGGGTGACTGTTAACCATAACGTCCTTTTGATGACGTCAGCCCTTAGGGCTATGCCACTTCCTGCAAAGATGCAGTCTTATCTGTGAAGCGAAGCTTTTTTTTTTTTTATTATTATCCCGCTGTTCCTGCTTACTGGGCGAGGCTATGCCTTAGCGAATTTTTATGTCTTCGCATCCATTTGATTGGTGAACTAATCATAGTTCATTTTTTTTTTTTTTTTTTTGCAGTACATTACGCCTCCGGCCTCCAGAACAGTCTATTTGGCGTAACCAGTCGAGCAGGCAGGAGCATCAGCTTGCAGTTCATCGGGCAGGCTTCCTTGTTCAGTGAGCCGAGCTCCCTTGTACGGGATACGCTCATTCAGAGCGGTGGCCCGCAGGCCATGCGGAGCATTTTGACTACGGCTCCGTTTGAAGATATCGACCGTCAGGCTTACAAAAAGCCTGACTTCATGTTCGGGGATGCTGCACCTGATCCCGATCGCCAGCTGCAAGCCGGCGAAGGCCAGTGGATCTTCCAGTTGGATGGCGAGAGATTCTATCTCCCGTCTACTAAGCGGCATTTCGCTTTGTCTTCTTTCGCGAGCGTGACTCGGGCTCGGAAGATGGCGTGGGGCGTGAGCCTAAATGCCGAGTCTATAAGTGTCGGGAGGTTGACTTTCCAGACCGGCTATTCGAGGGCGGGCCCTCCTCGTAGCATAATAGGGCTATACCCTGGGAAGGTGTCGCGGGACCTTCCAGTAGGAGAGAATCCAGCTGCGGCGCCGACCTTCGGCACTCAGTTCTGCGAAGCTGACGGGAACTACCCCGCCACAGATTTCAGGGCTCCTGGTTGGGTCCACCCTCCTAGGTCATGGTGGGCGGAGTTGACCAATTATATCCTCAATCATTTTGAGGGGGAATTAGAGAGGTTGAACCTCTATGAGGCCGTCAGGGCGACCTGCTACGGCATTGAGATGAAGGTGGCGTGCTTCTACGCCATTCTTGAGTTGTACTGCCCAGCCTCGGGGACTTTCTTCACCCCGGTTGGTGAATTGGGCATGGCCCTGCATGAGATGCGAGAGATCTCTGCTTTGCCCTTCGGGTCTCTTCCATATGAAGAGTATTTTCCGTGTGAGGCGGAGTTGGCTCTCTTGGAGAAGCAAGAGCCTGCTTTGCTTGAGACATATCGGGAATTGATGTGCCACCTGCACATTTGTTCCAGCATCCACACTGGTGGTAAGGGTAGCTCGAAGAGCTTAAAGAGCTGGGGGAACTACTTGTTCCCGGATATGACTAGTGCGCCCGAGGCAGCTCATTGCGGAGTTGTTGAAGAAGACATCTTGGCGAGGATGGAGGTGCGTGCTGAAAAGGACATCGTCGTGATAGAAGATGATGGTCCTTTCGAGAAGGGTGATGTTCTTCGGAGCTTTCACCATCAGGCCCGTTGGCCTATGTCTCGCAAGGCGTTGCTGGCCGGATTCTTAACCATCTGGTTAAAGAAGTGTGTCGTGCCTTCTTCTTCGGGTGACATTGTCCACCCGAATGTGCTGCTGCCTGCTGTCCGCTTGGTCCATGGCCACCGCCTGGGTCTCCTTCCGGCCATGGTATGTTGTATTCAGAGGGGCCTTCGTGTACTGACGGAGGCTTTCTGCAGGCCGATGGCGTCAAGGCGAGGGAAGGGTGCCGTCCTGCCTTGTGACGGACCCAATCCTAGGGTAGGTTTACCGTACACCTACTTGATGGCGTGGTTCACCTTGCACTGCCCCAGTTTGATTGGAGCTGGGGAAGACCCACCGCAGGGCGTTCAAACGGCGCTTCTCCGTCGTTTTGAAGGCTGTCTGTGGCAGAAAACTTATGTGGCCGAGGCCCGTAAGTTAGTGCGTCGTTATGACGCTTATAGCCTGTTCCGTTGCTTTCCTCGCCTGCGGGGTGCAGGATACAACGAGGAATTCCATGATGTGGAGTCAGGTCGATCTCCCATGAGTCGGGGTGTTTTCGAGTGGCTGGTCTGTATCCGGCCCTCGCATTTGCTGTACAGGAGTGGGGATACCTGCTACATGGAGCCCTACATCCCGTGCCGGTTCGCCCGCCAATTTGGGTATGACCAGTTGTATGTGGGCAACCCCAATCCGGACCTGGCTTTCCTGGGGAGCCTTATTGATGGGGCTCGTGCTTGGCGGTTCTTTACCGCGGATGACACTGGAGCGTGGCTACGCACGCCGTTGAGGGATCCCGGCCTATGGACGACCCTGTGTTTCTGCTAATGGTATGCAGCTTCGAATTCCACGCCTCCTGGATTCAATGCCAATAGTTCAGGTGTGAAGTTGATTTCTCATCGGATGAGGCAGAAGGCTTTGGATAAGAAGGAGGGCAAACGAGTCCGTGTTCCTGGCATAGAGGAGTTCATCGCTGTAGATGACAGCGAGGCTTCTGATGCGGGGAGCCCTCGCTTCGAGGCAGAGACAAGGGCTGATGCCCACGAAGCTGGTGTTCGTGAAGCCGGGTCTGGTGTAATGGGGACAGCTCCCCCATAGCATGTGGAAGAAGTGGAGGAAGAGGACTCTGAGGTCCACTTTAAAAGGAAGCGTGGGAGTGGATCCCGTAGGAAGTCGTCGGCGAAGAAGCCCCGTCGCCAAACTCCTACCATTGTGGTGGAGGGCGAACTCCCTACGGCGCCTCCTTCTGCTGCTCTATTAGTGGCTGAGCCGTCGGTTGCTGAACCGACTACTGGTAAGATTGGTCCCATCTAATATGCCTTCAGCGCACTTTAAATAACTCATCATTTGCTTTTTTTTGTTGCAGGAGCTGAGGCAGTTGGAGAGCAAGGGGAGCACTACGATCCCCTGTTCACTTATGGAAGTGCAGCTGGTTCCTTTGCTCGCTCGGAGGAGTCTGGAGGTGATGCGGCCGATATTGGCCCTTCGGGCGCTGGGACTTCTAAAGGAAGTCCTATGGCATCCAGCTCTGCCGGGTGGTCTGCGGAGGAATCGGCGAGTGGGCCGGCTATCCGCGTTGAGTCTGGTAAGAACTTTCCGATGGGACCCTTGGATTCCGATGCGGCTGACGAGGTGACATCGGCCTTCGGTATGACTAAGATCTCCTGATCTTCGCCTATTTGTTGTGTCTCCTTTTTTACCTTGGTTTTGTTGCAGGCATTCGTCCCCAAGGTGCGTCAGCTTCGAAAGAAGCGGAGGGTTTTCCTGAAGGGTCAAAGGGCGATATGAGCGCTTCGACCGGGGCAGACGCTGCTGTGTTAGACGCGCTGTATGGCGACCTGCCTTTTTATCAGCCCAATCAGCGGAGGGCCCTGAGGTTGAAGAGGCGGCAATCCCGGAGGTACCCTCACTTCCAGTCACATCAACGAGTGAGGTGCAGACTGTTTTGCCGAATACGGCACTGAGTGTGATTGTGAGCCCTACCTCCCCGACGCTGGTAGTTGAGCCTGCTGCTCAGGAGGTGGTTGCCAGTCCTACCTCCGCGGTGGCTGGCGTGCTGGTGTCGCTGAGGACTCCGCCGAGGTCACCTTTGGCTTGCCCTGCTGCAGTCGATGTTCCCGCTTCTTCTTCCGTGGTGGTGTCGACTAGGTTGGTAGATTGCTCCGAGGTTGTCTCAAGGGTTGATGAAGCTGAGAATGACTTTATCGGTAATCTGGTCGACAGCTTCTATAATAGTTTGGAGCAGACTATCGGTCTAGTCTTGAAGGGCTCGCCTGTGCCATTTTCGAAGCTGAAGATGGTTCTCTCCCGTGGCATTGAGTGTATTCGGGACTTTGAGGGGTACCATCAAGCTACTGCTCTGGAGCTCCTGGTAGATGACCTTGAGAAGGACGTGGAGGAATGGCGCCATTTCCATCGTTCCGACGCAGCGTCTTTGGCTGATGAACGGCTCGCACGTCTTGTCGCCCAGAAGCGCGAGGCTCAGCTCGCTGCTCAAGAGGCTGTTGAGGCTATCTCCTCTGACTTGAGGTCCTTGGAGGCAGAGGAAGCAGAGGTTGGGAGTGCAATTGATGCTTCCAACAGTGCTCTTCTTGACGCTGAAGATAAGATTAAGAGGGCTGAAGAGATGATCCGAAAGGCAAATCTCCTCTTGTCGAAGGCTACACAGATGCGTCATGAAGAGTCTGCGCGGCTTAAGCAGCTCAGGGCTCGAAGTGAGGAACTGGCGGAGCGGAAGTCATCACAGAGGGCGACTTTGGCGGAGACCGAGGCTCGTCTGGCTCAAGCGGTGGACTTTGATGAGGCGGAGCTAAGATCACAGGCGCTGGCCCAGGCTGAAGATGACAGGAGGGCGCGGCTAGCTTCGCTCGGAGATCGGATCCGATCTTATCATGTACGCCTATAGGCTCCTCCATGTATCCCATCCTTCTGGATTAATAGAAAAATTTTTCTTTTGTCGTCTGTTGTTTAGATAATGAGACATGACTGTCTGTTGGTTCAGAGGTTGCAGTAACATAACCGAATGGGACGTTGCCAGTCTCGAGGTTAGCCCTTTGCGGGGCTTAAAAGGAAGGGAGATACTTGCCTTTTGTAAATGTCAGCAAGCATCGAGATTGAGACTTAGCTGTCAGCTGGTTCAGAGGTCGCAATGACATAACCAATTGAGACGCCACTAAGCTCAATGATAGATGAGGCTTGGCTATCTGCCAGTTCAGAGGTCGCAATGACGTAACTGGTTGAGAAGCCACCAAGCTTCAATCAATAGGTGATACTCGTCTTTTGTAAATGTCAACGAGTATCGAGACCTGTCTTTTGTAAATGTCAACAGGGCTCGGGATTGAGACTTAGCTGTCTGCTGGTTCAGAGGTCGCAATGACATAACCAATTGAGACGCCACTAAGCTCAATGGTAGATGAAACTTGGCTATCTGCCAGTTCAGAGGTCGCAATGACGTAACTGGTTGAGAAGCCACCAAGCTTCAATCAATAGGTGATACTCGTCTTTTGTAAATGTCAACGAGTATCGAGACCTGTCTTTTGTAAATGTCAACAGGGCTCGGGATTGAGACTTAGCTGTCTGCTGGTTCAGAGGTCGCAATGACATAACCAATTGAGACGCCACTAAGCTCAATGGTAGATGAAACTTGGCTATCTGCCAGTTCAGAGGTCGCAATGACGTAACTGGTTGAGAAGCCACCAAGCTTCAATCAATAGGTGATACTCGTCTTTTGTAAATGTCAACGAGTATCGAGACCTGTCTTTTGTAAATGTCAACAGGGCTCGGGATTGAGACTTAGCTGTCTGCTGGTTCAGAGGTCGCAATGACATAACCAATTGAGACGCCACTAAGCTCAATGGTAGATGAAACTTGGCTATCTGCCAGTTCAGAGGTCGCAATGACGTAACTGGTTGAGAAGCCACCAAGCTTCAATCAATAGGTGATGGGGTCTCGTTTTCACGAGGGAACCGTTGTCATAGGTTTAATGTTAACATAACAGCGGAATATATGTGGTCCTTCCATTCTATGGATGAGAATTGGTAGGTGATTTTGGAGGTCTCATTTTCACGAGGAGAAATGAGGGGACTGCTGTCATAGGTTTAATGTTAACGTAACAGCGGAGTATATGTGGTCCTACCATTCTATGGATGAGAATTGGTAGGTGATTTTGGAGAGGGAATCAAATGGGAGCAGGTCCCTTAGGATTTTTAGCAAACCCCCAGCTATCAACGGGTTTGATATGCCTTTACCAACTACCGTTTGGGTTGGGCTAGCCATGCTATTCCCCTCAGCATGATGAGTTGTTGAGGACTCATGTTGGGCTTAGAGGCCAACATTTTCCTCTATCCTTGATCGTTAAGGATGTCGGATTATCAGGTTGATGTCTGCACAACCTCGATTGTCTTCTAGGGTGACTGGTGCATGGCCAGGTCCCAGTTGATCCATGGCCGTATAGTCTCGCTTGGAGGAAGAGAAAGGCTCTCTTTGTGCGCATTTCGGACGCGCGGATCTCGATCAGAGGTGTAATGTTAACTTGATCGAGAGAAGGATCCTCGATTAAGGATAATACTTCTTTAAGAATTTGCCATTGATCGGCATCATGAGTAGGTCGCCACCTGCATTCATAAGGCGGTATGCTCCGTTTGAATAGACTGTCTCTATTACAAACGGTCCTTCCCATTTAGGCTGAAATTTGCCTTTGGTCTTGTGCGTCATAATCATCGGTCGTCTGACGGCTAAGACCAAGTCTCCTTTCTGGAAGATTCTCTGCTTGACCTTTTTATTGAAGGCTTTTGACATCCGAGCCTGATATAGCTCGATGTGTTGCTGAGCTTGTAGCCGCTTTTCGTCTAAGGCTTCGAGCTCTTGAAGACGCAGGCGATCATTGTCTTCTGATGTCATCTTAGTAGTCAAGGCTACCCGTAATGATGGCACCTGGATTTCCAATGGGATAACTGCTTCGCACCCATATACCAGGGAAAAAGGCGTATTGCCTGTCGGTGTCCGCACCGTAGTCCGGTAGGCCCAAAGGCATTCACCGAGCTTTTCGTCCCAATCTCGCTTATTCGAGGAGACGAACTTCTTGAGCAGCTTGATGATTGTCTTGTTGAATGCTTCTGCTAAACCATTGGCGGCAGGATTGTAAGCTGTTGAAGCCACATTCTGAATTCGGTATTTATCGCAGAATCGACAGAACCCTTGGCTTATGAATTGGGGACCATTGTCATGGATGATCCGCCTGGGGACACCAAATCGATGGATGACATGGTGTTTGATGAAGCTAACCAGATGGGAGGTTTTGACTTCGGCCAATGGTATGGCCTCTGCCCATTTTGAGAAGTAATCGGTTATTGCCAGGATAAACCGGTGACCTCTTGCCGAAGAGGGACTGATTGGCCCTACGACATCAGTTCCCCGTGCTTCAAATGGCCATGAAGCAACAGTAGGGTGGAGCAACTCCGAAGGTTGGTGTATGAAGTCTGCATGGACCTGGCACGCCTTACACCTTCGTGCATACTGGGTGGCATCGGCCATCATGGTCGGCCAGTAGTACCCAAGTCTGTGCAGCCTGTCTTTAAGCTTTGGATCTGGCTGGTGAGCTCCGCAAATGCCATCATGTGCTTCTTTAAGCACTTCTTGTGCCTCTGAATGAGAAAGGCAACGGAGAAGGATACCATCATATGAACGACGGTAAAGTGTCTTCAAAGTGGGATCATAGTAGAAGCGGGGCGACCTTCGTCTGATGGACGCCGCTTCTTTGGGATCATCCGGGAGCAGATCGTGCAGAGCATAGTCAATGAGAGGGAAGCGCCAATCCCTCGGCTCAAGATCCACGGAGGTATTATGGACTTCTTGGATCTTGAGCATATACTTGGAGCATACGAGATGCCGGGTTGCGACTGTGAGGTGATACTCTGTGTCGGCCGGTAAGGCTAGCGTCGTCGCTAGTGCAGCGAGAGCATCCGCCTTGGTATTCTGAGATCGAGACACATGCCCGATGTAGAAGCCTTCAAATAAGCTAGCCAATTCGATAGCTGTATGATAGTAAGGCACCAAGTCCTCATGGCGGACTTCATATTCGCCTTTTACCTGGCTAATGATCAGCTTTGAATCGCCATAAGCTTCAAGATAGCGTACCCCCATTCCGTGGGCGAGCTGGAGGCCAATGAGCAGAGCATTGTATTCTGCTACATTATTAGAGCATGACTCTGTCAAGGAGAACGCCCTGGGAAGGATATGATCTTGTGGGGAGATGAACACAACCCCCACTCCGGCAATAATCTTTCCTTTGGGGCCCATCCGCGATGCTCCGTCAAAGAACATCTGCCATACTTCCTCTACTGAGGTTGCATTAGATTCGAAGACCTCATCAGGGATGTCTTCGTGAAGCTTTGAATGTTCCGGGACTGGATGCGCAGCCAAGAACTCTGCAAGGGCTTGACCTTTAACCGCCTTTTGAGGGGTAAAGGTTATGTCATATTGGGATAATAGCAGTGCCCATTTAGCCAACCTTGAGTTCAACGACCCTGGCTTCGTCATGAGAAGACGTAAAGGGTTTACCCTGGAGATGACATGTATGGTTTGGCCAACCAAATAATGTCGTGTCTTCTGGACAGCGAAGACGAGAGCTAAACACTCTTTTTCAATAGGATTGTAGCGAGATTCCGCTCCTATGAGAGTTCTACTCAGATAGTAAATGGCCTGCTCATGGCCATTGTCGTCCTTCTGAGCGAGGAGGGCGCCGAGGGAATAATCCAGGGCTTTCACATAAAGCAAGAATGGTTTCCCGGATGTAGGGGCCACCAAGACTGGAGGTTTTGTGAGATACCTCTTAATGTCTTCATAAGCTTCTTGACAAGCTTGATCCCATATGAAGGCAGTACCCTTCTTCATTAGTCGGGTAAATGGTTGGCAACGGCCCGATAGATTTGCTATGAATCTCCTGATATAGGCTAACCTGCCTTGTAAGCCTCTGAGCTCTTTGAGGTTCCTTGGTGGATGCATGTCCTGGATGGCTTTGACTTTGTCTGGGTCTAGATGGATTCCTTTTGATGTGATTATGAACCCAAGGAATTTGCCGCTGGATACTCCTAAAAAGGATTTTGTCGGGTTCATTTTCAACTGATGAGCCCGCATTATATTGAACATCGTCCTCAGATCGCGAAGATGTTCATCTTTGCGGCGACTTTTGACAGCAATGTCGTCAACATAGCACTCCACCGTCTTCCGGAGATGATCGCGGAAGATCATGCTCATTGCCCGCTGGTAGGTTGCCCCGGCGTTCTTCAATCCGAAGGGCATTACAGTGTAGCAGTATACCCCCAAAGGCGTTCGGAAAGAAGTATGCTTCTCGTCGTCGGGATACATCTTGATCTGGTTGTACCCTGAGAAGCCGTCCATAAAAGACATCCTCTCGAACCCGCATGTGTTGTCAATCATGACATCAGTGATAGGCAGTGAGAATTCATCTTTGGGACAGGCCGTATTGAGGTCACGGTAGTCGATGCAGATCCGTATTTTCCCATTCTTCTTGAGGACGGGGACTATGTTAGCCACCCAATCTGGATGTTGTTCCTCCCGGATGAAGCCACAAGCAATGAGCTTATGAACTTCGGCTTCAATAGCCTCCATGATGTTTGGGCGGAATCGACGTTGTTGTTGCTTGACTGGCTTAACGTCGGGCTTGATGTTTAGATGGTGCATAGCGACCTGTGGATCGAGTCCAGGCATGTCTTCATAGCTCCAGGCGAAGACATCTATATACTCTTTTACGAGCATTATCAATTCTTCCTTTTCGATAAGTGATAAGCTTTCACTTATGAAAATAGGCTTGGGGTGATCTTGACTGCCCAAGTTGACTTGGATCACCTTGTCTTCGGTAGGTGGCTCGCGCAGCTCGAACCGCTTTTCCCATTGGCGACTTAATTGCTGGGCCCAAGGTTCCTCATCAGCAGCTTCCGCAGGTTCCAATTGACTGCCCGAGGTCATATTCACAGTGAGGCCGTTGAACATTCCTCCTATGCTGATGTCAGAGTCCCATTCGGCAGATGAGTCCGACTGTGATGGAATTGGCTCGTCGTCTTTGACTTGAACCGTTACTGATGATGTGGGTGTAACATAACCCAACCCCCTGCGTGAACTATCATAGTAATTTGCAGGTTTCCCTTTCGGGACAGCATTACGCATCAGACCGCGTCTTCCCTTTCCGAAGTTCAGGCCGCCTGCCTTCTTCAAGTCATATCCCATCTTCTCCATAATATGGCGTGCCGGTTGCGCATAATGGAAGAATTGTGGGGCTTCTGAGTCCGAGCTTGAATCTGTAGGTGCAGGTCTCCGTGGCTGGGTTCTACCGAAGATTATCGGCAACTGACCTTGTTTGGATGGAGGGATCACCAGCGTGGCCCCTTCTATAACCTCCACAGATGTAGTAGCCGAACTTGGCTCATGTACGGGCATGTGAAGAGAGCCATCCATGATGGATTTAATTGACTCGATGCTCGCAGGATAATCAAAAGAAATATTATCATTAATTATCCATTCGCCTTTCTCATCAGAAGGGATCTTACATCGGGGATCATTAAAGCATGCTACTATTGGCTCGCCAATCAAAATGGCTGGCGTGCCCATTTCGGATTCCGAATCCGCCTCATTGCCACTTCCATCACTGTCTGGCAATGGTTCTCCCGGCGTTCCACTAGCCTCTTGATATAGGAGAGCATCTGTGAAATAGTTTTCCACCCCCTTGAAGGGCTGCTTCTCAGCGAAGACAGTTCGTACTGTCGCATCATCCTCAATATACTTGAAGCACTGATGGAGAGTGGAAGGAACGATCCAGTTGGCATGGATCCATGGTCGTCCCAGTAGCCGGTTGTATGATGTGTCCGCGTCAATGACATAGCATGTCACTTCTGACTTCAGGCTTCCGATTCTGCAGCGAAGCCGAATCTTTCCAAGCGGATGGCTGCTCCCGGCGTTAAAACCGTATATTGTAGTGGTGGTCGCAGACAACCTGTACAGTGGTATGCCGAGGAAGTAGAGGAGCCTTTTGGGGATGATGCTGAGCGCAGACCCCGGATCGACTTGTATCCTTTCAATGCAGGTTGAACCGATATATCCGGTATAGTACAGAGGTCGATCATGCTTGTTGTCTTTGAGAAGCATATCTTCCGCCGTGAAGGTAATGGCAGGTACCTTTGACTGTGCGTGATGGCACTCTGAGCAGGAATGGCGCATCTCATCATCAGGAACCTCGGGCATGCATGTCAGAAAGGACTCCGAGTTGGCTAGCGCATCTCTGAGTGCCTCTCTTGTCTCTTTAGAGAGACGAAGGAGCTCGTGTATTGTGATACGAGCCGGGATATTGGCTAAGTGGGCCAATATATCAAAGCGAAAGGGCGTGGCTAGCCCTTGGCTTGGTGGTTTCTTCAACACCTGGTCGAATCGCACCTCCTTAGGTTTTTCCCTCCCTTTGGTCAGGACTGGAGCGGATGTCGGCATTGGTACTGACGTTGTTTGCTGTGGTACCTCGTCAGTAGGTTTGTCATACTGCCTTAGGTATGACTTTCCAGACCGGGTGCCCGTCTGTTGAGGCGCATCTGCCTGCGCTGTACAGGCATGCTTTTCTTCTTCAGAATCGCTGAGGGAAGCCGAAGTAAGATTACCATCGTCTGGCAGAACAGAGACGACATTGCAAGACTTGCCCTTTTTGCTGGAGTCCTTCGACGTCTGCTGTATGTCTTGGACGAGGTCGGGGTGTATCCATATAACTTCCCCTGTCCCCAATGTCAAAGGGGCGAGGCCCTTGTTGTTTTGAGTCATGGCTGGAGGATGCTTGACTTCCAACCGCGGCATCGGGGCTGGATAGGTCCCGTCAGGAACTGTGACCTTCTGGGCAGTGCCGAACTCAAGAGTCACCATATTGGCAGTGACTTTCTTCTGTTCCGTCTTTAGTGTGAGGACGCCGGCATCAATTAGGGCTTGTATCCTGTCCTTGAGGACATAGCACTTGTCAGTAGGATGATGGACCATCCTATGATAAAGACAGTATTTGGGGTCATTTGTGCGCCCTATCTCATTAAGACGCCGAGCATCTGGTAGCTTCATTTTGTTCCCTTTGTGGAGCAGATGGAATATCGTGACCACCTGGTCATCTCTGAAGGAGTACTGCTTCGGAGGAAACTTGGGCTCTTGGCTGTTGACGCCGCTCTTCTTGGCCTTTGACTGCATGTCCCCGGTCAGCTCGACGGACATAATCTCCTTCCCTTTAGCTTGGGAAGACTGCGGGAGATCGCTACGCCCTTTGTTGTTCGCACCCCATTTGCTTCTAGGGACGGATGGCTCGAACTTCTTAGCCGACTTCTCGGCTATCTCAGCTTATTCGACCAATTCTTTCCAAGTATGGGCTTTGACAGCCCCCATGCGAACTTCTACTTGATCCAAGAAGTTGTGTCTGCATGTCTGTAAGAGCATGGGTAATGGCATCCCTGCTGGGCACATCAGGGATAGATTTCTGAATCGTTCAATGTATTCACGGACGGATTCGCCTTTCTTCTGCACGGTAGAAAGGAGCTTGTCCATGGTCACTTCGGTGTCATTCTCATAGAAGCGAGAGAGGAACCGAGTTTCCAGGTCGATCCAGGAATTGATAGAGCCTGGGGGGAGACTGCGAAACCAGTCAAATGCCACCCCTTTCAAGGTGCCGATGAACAACCTAGACATGATGGCGTCGTTGCTTAGAACATTACCGGTTTGGGACCGGAAATAGTAGATGTGCTGATTGGGCGAGCTCTTACCATCATATGTATGCAACGTTGGTGGTTTGAACTTTGGCGGATATGACACCGAATCCCATTCCAGTGGGTAAGGACGGACTACCCCCACTTTCTTCAATTCATCCTTCTGAGCCAGGGATGAAATTTGAGCTTGAAGGCCTTTAAGGACTTCGGCATCCAGGGAAGAGCCTCCCTTAGATTTCTCCGTCTTGGGCGGATCATTGCTGAGGTGTCCCTCCTCGTCATGATTGCCCCCGGTATCGTCATCCCGGTTGTTGAGGAGCTGAGCTAGCATCTGTTGGATATTGTCCAGGGCCTCTTGCTGAGTTCTAGAGGTCTGCTCCTGAGCTTCCAAACGCCGACGAAGGTCGTCATTGGCGTTCTCGGCCATATTGACCGATGCTTTGTCCGTTCGTATAGAACTGACTGTTGCTGAAGAGGCATACCCGCTGTCTCCATCTTCTCCATCAGATGATTGGGGTGATTGTCTGGGCTATGGCGAGATCAGGGTCTTTGAGGAAGAAGGCTGCTCATAGTTATAGGGTATTGCCACCCTAGACCTGGTGTTTCGGAAAACACCTTCTTCACGCACCAAGACTTCACCTAAGCCTGGGCAGTAGTCTGAATCTGGGGAGCCGAAAGGGGTGTCGTCAGAGGCTTGACTTCTTCGGCGCGGCTCTCGCCCCCTTCCGGTCATATTGACGGATGCAGAGGCTAGATCCGGTGGCCCACTCCTTTTGGGATGCCTCATCGGGACGCGCGCAGACAGTCGATCAAAGACTGATCGCCGGTATGGAGAAGTGGCGAGGGTCGGTCGTAACCGACACTGCGTAGAATGGACCATCACCAACTGGCATTCACATCGTCGAAGACAGGGGGAAGTAGTCTGGAAATGCTTCAATCTCCGCTTGTCCGCCAAGAATTCTCGCAGGTCGGCCCTGTAGGGGCCTGAACAATCTGGTATATGGGACAACGCATCGTTCACCTTATTCCTGCGGAAAGGATCAGCACCGCATAGTGCTCTGGTTCTAGTAACCTGATGAGTACGCCGAGGTACAATAGCCTTGCTTGTGAGGACAGGGCTAGCAGTAGGCATTGCTGCTCTAGGCGACGGTATGATCGCCGTCTTGACTTTATGGTTGGCAGCATTGTTGGCGCAGGCGGGCATCTTGCCTTTTTCTTCATAAGAAAGGCGCGGATTTGGCGTGGCTACGCCTGAAGCTTCAGCAGAGGACCTCTGTTTAGGCCTCCATATCCGTTTTGGCAGAGGATGCATAGGTTCGCAAGGAACCTGAATAGCCACAAGCGGGGCTGTGGGGTGTTGGCAAAATTCTGCCTCTGGTTTCTAATTTGAAACCTTGGTCATGAAGACCTTCCCGTGCTTCCGTACTCGAAGCGTTAGGCCACCCCCAGAGAGGACTTCTTCAAATCTTCTTTGATCGATCTGGATAACCAGGTTCTCAAAAGTGCAGTATCTGGGCTGCGGACATGTTTCCTTGTTGCGCTAGAGAACTGCGGCAGGTTTGCAGAGAACCTTTTCCGTCTCCGCAGAGACTTTGCTTGAAGATTTAGCCAGAGAAGATCTGGCTGCACCGGCTTTTCTGAATTCAGAGATAGACCCGAAGGTCTGTTCGTCGCATTGCGACACTTGATTCTCAGCAGAGGAGAATACATTCCCCAGCGGAGTAGCCACCTTGTTTTCCATTAATTTGCAAAAAGGGAAAACTTACAAATAAAAGTTTGAGGAGCTAAATTACAAGTATTCTCAAAAGATTACAAGTAGATCTCAGAGATTCTGGAAAAATGTGCCGATAGGAGTCTGGTCAGCGCGCGACCACTTTGTCCCTTTGACGATGCGAGCGATGAGATTCCCTTCTCGCCTGGTTCCGGGAATCAGAGAATAGAGGGTTGGTAGAACCCTCTTGCTGCTTCTCAAAATCGCCTTCAATTAGGAATTCCTTCTCGCCTGGTTCCGGAGATTCCTTGAGAAGAAGAACGATGATAGGGCATCAACACCCTAGATAGAGAAAGCAATTCTCTAAAAGGTCTCTGAATTCGAGAACGCACGGTGCGTTATGAAGAAGCCTCGGTTGAAGAAGTTGATTGATCGACTCTCGTGATCAGAAGGCGATTGACGACTCCTTCCTCTGCGATCCCCCCTCCCTCCTTGTACCCATGGCGGGTTATTTATAGGGAGAGCAAGGGTATAATCGTCCCCTTGAAGATATGGAAACAGATTGAGCCGAATCTGTTTGAATCTGGAAAGTAGCCTTGCTGCGAGGCTAGAATAGCTTCCGCGGAGCTAGAAAATGGCAAGTCGGTTGATCTTTCCGATTTGTTATGATCCTTTCCATATCGTTGAAGGATTTTCCCTGATCCTCTTACTCGTTTCAAGAGAGTCAAGAGATTGCGGCAATCACCTGCCATATTTGAATCCCGATTGAATTTGATTAGCTTAGATCTGATCTCATCAGGAGATTTGATTGGTCAAAGGCTGACCATAGCAGGCTGATGGCGGAGCTGCCCGCTTTGAAGCTCATAGCGGAGCTAGAGGCAATTCCTGGCGAAGTCCGAAAAGAGGCTTTTCGGCGAAGCTGTCAGTTAGCTTCCTGGCGATGCTCTGGATGATGTTAGCCTCTCACACGAGGCTATCTCCTTGGGCTAATGTAATGCTAAATGCTAGCATTTTAGACCTGCTGAGGTCTATTTAGAAACAATCCGGGTTCACTGTTCTGCTTGCTGGATCAGTGGAGTCCAAACTGCTTCCTTGTCCCTTGGAGGTGGGTGAAAACTGGTCTTCAGCTTGTCTGTCCCTTGTCTTTTGTAAATGTCAACAAGTTTAGACATCGTTCGGACCAATGAGAATCTTGTCTTTTTTAAGTGTCAACACTATGATATAATCATACATAAATCCTTAACATTTGATCTGGGATAACTTCTTAACAGGCAATTTTTGGGTAGGTTAGTCGACTAAGTCCCAGAATTAGTCGACTATAGGTGTGATATTTAGGCAGATAAACTGCTGGGTAGCAGGGTTAGTCGACTACAGACAGACTGTAGTCAACTAATCCCAGATACAGAGAGCAAACAGAGAGTTAACAACCTGTTTTGAACTTGATTAGTCGACTACAGTCAACTTACAAGTCGACTAATAAATTGTGTAGTCGACTACACCAGGAAGGGTAGTCGACTATAGGTGACATACAGAGAGTAACATAACTTTTTTAACCCACACTTAGTCGACTATAGGGGACCTTCAAGTCGACTAGTACTTGACCAAGTCGACTACACCAGGAAGGGTAGTCGACTACATAAGTCCCTGGCTGCCAGCAGAGAAGCAGATACGTGTGAAGTAAAGTTAGTCGACTATAGCTTCAGAATTAGTCGACTTACAGTTAGCCTTAGTCGACTATAGGGTGGCCTAGTCGACTAGTAAGGCCTTGTTACTGTGTTCTGTTTTGGTTCCTGGCTAATTATAAGATCCTATAAAATAGTATAACGACACACATGTCAACCGGATAATTTAGCCATGTATACCTACTTGATAGGCATATTTAAATATTGTTTTACTCACTGAGCCGTCAAGCTCACTCTATTCTAACTCCACCTACAGGTTTGGACAAGGGCAAGGGACCCGCTTAAGGGCAATTGCGCGGGCAATCATCACCGGAACCACTGTTTTAGAAGTTACTTTTGTTATGTATATGATTTTGTATAAACATGCGTACTTTAGCTGGGTATCACCCTTGACTTGTAATTTTAAAGGACCTGGTGTTGGACTCTAACTGTGTATGTATATATATCCTGATATGGTAATTATAGACTGTGTTTCTTATAGATTTTCGAACCATGGTGTTAACATGATAAGTCTCGATGTTATCTTAGTAGAAATTCTGATGTATAGTGAAGAGTTCTGATGATTATATTGGAAGTATTATACCTTGATGGGCCCCACGTTTGGATTATACGAGATGATTGTGATTAAATGGAAAATTTTTTTACTAGGACCGTTACAGTTGGTATCAGAGCAAAGGTTTATTTGTGGAAGGAGTAAGAGATGATGAAGTTGTTAGGTTTATACGTGCAGACATGTGATCATAGTTAAGTAGTTGGTCTTATGTGTCAAGGAATGTATTAAATTATCTATTGAATCTAAGTCATTCTGAAGACATAAGACTTATGAGTAGACTAAGGATAAGTATAGTTACAAGTGTGTCTATTTATGCTGCTTCTTGATCATAGCCGTATGATTGAGACTATTTCATGAACTTGAGATTGATACGACCTTTTTGTTTACATGTAGATGGGGGACTCCGATGTATACTGGCCAGTCTCTAGCTCCGATAGCTCGAGTGAGAGCTGGGTGGCGGATTCCATGGACTGGGGGTACGAGTCGGACGAAACTGATCCAGCGGAAACGATTGTACCCCTAAACTGGGTAGATTGTGAGGAGGTTGAGTCGCGGGCATCTAATAAGCCTGAACCAACCAATGTCGACACAGAAAGCTTTGTGGGAGATTCATTTGAGATAGCAGTGACGGAGCACTCTAGCACGATAAAAGAAGAAACCCAAAGAGGATTTACATATGGAGGCGTCTTTTGAACGAAAAGTGAGAAGAGGATATGGATCTTTATGATGACTTAGACGACTGGTGCTGCGCCGGGGACGAATCACCGGAAGAAGACCCTGAGGAAGATATGGGTGATAACAGCAGCACTAGCGGAGATTCTAGTGGGGATACTCTACCCTACGAAGGGTGAACCTTGGAGCCGGCACTTTTTGATGTATATATATACGTATAGGCCTAATATGTTAGATGATGGATATCCTTAGGGTTGTTGTATGTACCCTGGCATATATCATATGAATGCACATGGGTTAGTTCGGATATTCCAGAAGGAAGGCATGTCAGTATAATACCTTTTGTATCCATGATGGATGTACCTATATATATATATATATATATATATATATATATATATATATATATATATATATATATATATATATATATATATATATATATATATAACGAGTTGCTTGTTTTCAAAAGTGATGTTATTGACATGATTACATGAGACTAAAGTTTTATCCCAATTTACTCCTAATTGTGTGGTATGTTGATTAGACGCCCTTACTTTTATAGGGGAGAACAAATGGATCTGAACCAACTACCACCTGATGAGTCCCTGTCGCCCGATACGACACACTACAGCGAGATGGGGAGCGCGCACTCCGTGGATAATAATGAAGACTGAAGTTCGAATAAGAGGGAATGAGGGAACTCCAGGGGTAATGCCGGAGTGGCTCGCACAACTAATAACCAGAGCGAGCAATAACAACTCCCACCGAGCACTGGAGCAGTTTCAGAAGATGAAACCGCCCGTATTCGAAGGAGAAGCGGACCCCTTACAAGCCGAAGCATGGCTTCTTCAAATAGAGAAGATCCTAGAAGTTATGAGCTGCACTAATGAACAAAGGGTGTCCTTCTCTTCTTTTATGTTCCAGAAGGAAGCGGAACATTGGTGGAGGGCAGTGAAGCTTAGTATGAAGAATGCAAGGGAATCAATCACTTGGGAATTCTTGGTGAACAAATTCACTGAGAAATACATTCCGGAGACAGCCAGAGATAAGATGGCGACAGAATTCTTAGAACTACGTCAAGGTTCTATGAATGTGTCCCAGTATGATCAGAAATTCACTCAGCTATCCAGGTATGCTGATGCCTTGGTAAGGAGTGAAGCAGAAAAGACGAAGAGGTTCGTAAAGGGCCTAAGATCGGAGATTCGTGGCCGACTGATTCCATTACAACTGAGGAATTATCTCCAGGCAATCGAAAGAGCTTTGGAGGTAGAAATGGACATACAAGAAGGTCAGGGAGACTGGGTGAAAGAAATTCCCAATTCTAAGCGCCCCCGTTATCAAGGACCTCCAATGGTGACGGCATCAGGATCCACCAGTGGCAAGGGGTCTGGGTTTAACACCACTTTTCACAGAGGAGGAGGGGCCAGAGGCGGGAGAACATGGCTGAGAAACAGAAACACTCCCTCGAAGGCACAAGCTACCTCTGCGTCCCATCCCAGAATCTCGGAGGCTCCCTGGTGTCAGAGGTGTAGAGTAAACCATTTTGGAAACTGCCTCCTAGACAGGTCTTGTTTTAATTGTGGAGAGGTGGGACATCTAAGGAAAAATTGTCCGACAATGCGCGGGAGCCAGGGGCCGAGTAGAGGAAGTGGAAGGCCGACCATGAGGACGAATCCTCCCAGAGGACAAGCCAGTAACTTCATGCCGCCCAGTAATGCCCCACGTTCTGCTGAAACCAAGTCATCGGTTCAGCAACCTCGGGTGCAAGGCAGAACCTTCGCATTGACCCACCGGGAAGCAATGGCCTCAAATGCAGTGGTGGAAGGTATGATCTCCGTATCAGGACATATTGCCCATGCATTGTTTGACCCTGGAGCTACTCATTCATTCGTATCTAGTGCTTTTGCTCATAAACTAAATCAAGTATCGAAACCCCTAGGATTTCAGTTGGTTGTGTCCACACCTATAGGGGAAAATTTGATAGCTAGCACTAGATATGCGAATTGTGAAGTGATAATTGGAGAAATGAAGACATCTATTGATCTGATTAAGCTAGGCGAAATGGAGTTCGATGCCATACTAGGAATGGACTGGTTGTCTGCCTGTAGTGCTCATGTGGATTGTAATAAGAAGAGGATTATCTTTAAAATGGAAGGGACTCCGGAGTTTATTTTTGAAGGAGAAAAAGTTAGTTATGATATACCTCACATATCAGCCATCAAGGCCACCAGTTAATGAAGCAAGGATGTCAAGGATTTCTGGCTTCAGTGTTGGATACCACCAGGACTGATGTAAATATTAAGACTATTCCAATTGTGAATGAGTTCCCTGATGTGTTCCCGGAAGACTTACCAGGCCTGTCCCCAGATCGGGAAGTAGAATTTACAATAGATGTAATACCCGGTACTGCCCCAATTTCTAAGGCACCGTACCGTATGGCCCCTGTAGAAATGAAAGAACTTAAAACTCAATTGCAGGACTTATTAGACAAAGGTTTCATTCGGCCAAGTGTATCTCCCTGGGGAGCACCTGTACTATTTGTAAAAAAGAAGGATGGGAGTATGAGACTATGTGTTAACTACCGGGAATTGAATAAGGCAACTATCAAGAATAAGTACCCTCTTCCTCGAATTGATGACTTATTTGATCAATTACAAGGGTTTTGTGTATTTTCTAAGATAGATCTTAGATCGGGGTATCATCAGTTGAAGATCAAACCTGAAGATGTGTCCAAATCAGCTTTCCGGACAAGATATGGACACTTTGAATTTCTAGTCATGCCTTTTGGACTCACTAACGCCCCGGCAGCATTTATGGACTTAATGAATCGGATTTTTCAACCATATCTAGACCAGTTTGTAGTAGTATTCATTGATGATATCCTGGTCTATTCAAAGAATATAGAAGATCACAAGAAATATCTTAATACTGTCCTTCAAATCTTAAGAGAGAAGCAACTCTATGCAAAGTTGAAGAAATGTGAATTTTGGCTAGAGCAAGTAGGGTTTCTTGGCCATATTATATCTAAGGAAGGAATATCAGTAGACCCGGTAAAAATCGAAGCAATCCGAGACTGGCCTAGACCCACTAATGTTACTGAAGTTCGAAGTTTCTTGGGATTAGCTGGGTACTACAGAAGATTTGTAGAAGAATTTTCTCTAATTGTGGCACCAATGACCCAATTAACTAGAAAGAATAAGAAGTTTGCATGGGGAGAAGATCAAGATAGGAGCTTCCTGGAGTAAAAGCTAAGCTGACATCCGCTCCTGTCTTAATTGTACCTTCGGGGACGGAAGGATTTGTCATCTTTAGTGATGCATCAAAACTGGGATTGGGATGTGTGTTAATGCAACATGGAAAAGTCATTGCCTATGCGTCCCAACAATTGAAGACCCATGAAAGAAATTACCCCACTCATGACTTGGAATTAGCCGCTGTGATTTTTACTTTAAAGATTTGGCGACATTATTTGTATGGAGTATCTTGTGAAGTTTTTACTGATCATAAGAGCTTAAAATACATCTTCACACAAAAAGAACTGAACATGAGGCAGAGGAGGTGGTTAGAACTAATGAAGGATTATGATATTACTATTCAATACCACCCTGGGAAGGCCAATGTGGTGGCTGATGCTTTGAGCCGAAAATCAGGAGGGACCCTGGCCGCCTTGATGACTCGTCAAGCAAGAATATTAAGAGATCTAGAAGAAATACAAATAGAAGTGCGAGTCATTGATCCTTCTAATTCTGAGTATCAACTGAATCAAGTAAGTATTCAAATTAATCTATACGACAAGATCAAAGAGGCCCAACAAGGAGATACTCAAATAAAGAAGATTATGAAGAAAGTGCAAGGAGGAGAACTCAAGGAGTTTCAAATAGAAGGTGATGTACTAAGGCTTGGACGCAGATTATGTGTGCCAGATGTAGCAGAGATCAAAGAAGAAATAATGAAGGAAGCTCATAGTACACCTTATACAGCTCATCCTGGAAGCACAAAGATGTATCAAGATTTGCGTCATAACTTCTGGTGGGATGAAATGAAGGTAGACATTTCTAATTTTGTCCACAAATGTTTAGTCTGTCAACAAGTGAAGGCAGAACATAAGAAGCTCCCAGGTTTGTTAGTTCCTTTATCTATTCCTGAATGGAAGTGGAGTCAAATTGCTATGGATTTCGTCACTAGACTTCCTCGGACGTCCCAAGGACTGGATACAGTCTGGGT
>JAVJIF010018461.1:45000-54832 GCA_038442645.1 Agave tequilana
TAGTTAGGTATCATGGTCTCGAGAAGCCTCGGTATTTACGTGAAAGATAGTTAGAATAGTTGACAAAAATAATATAGCAACTAATTTAATTATTAAGTAGCTAGGTATAGGGGTGAGCAAAGTTCGGTTATAACCGAAATAACCGACAAAAAACCGAAACCCGAAACCGAACCGAACGAACCGCTCTAGTTCGGTTCGGTTTCGATTTTGTGTTTCAAAAACCAAACTCGACCGAATCGAACCGAATCTCTTACCCTGTATATCACCTCACCTAAATTCAATTTAGTAAATCATATAGTTCATAACAAAAACTGGTGAAAACTTATCTCATTACTTCTATCAATACCATCTTTTTTATGTTGAATATGTGAAAGTTATGTTAAGTACACCATCACAATTAAGAATAATATTTATATTAATATAGTTCTTTTTTTTTTCATTCTTGCCATTAAAAGTTATTAATAATTATGTGAGTTTTGATATAAGAGCCCAAATATAGCGTAAAAGTTTTAAAATATGAAAATTTTAATTCACATTAAGGTTAGGGTCTTTTTCTTATTTCTAATTTGGGTATTGAATATTTGAGATTAGAATATTAAATGATGATAATATAATGGTGATTAAAAAATGTAAGAAATGATGGAAAAATATTGGCCTAACCGAAAAAACCGAAAAACCGAACCGAACTGAGTCGGTTCGGTTCGGTTCGGTTGCTAAGTCTAATCGGTTAGGTTCGGTTTTGCAAAAATTAGCAAAAATCGAACCGAACCGACCGATGCTCCCCCTAACTAGGTATCTTGGTCTCGGGAAGCCTTGATATTTACGTGAAAGATAATTAGAATAGTTGACAAAAAATAATAAAGCAACTAATTTAATTATCAAGTAGATAGGTATCTGGGTCTCGGGAAGCCTTCGTATTTACGTGAAAGATAATTAGAATAATTGATAAAAAATAATAAAACAACTAATTTAATTATCAAGTAGCTAGGTATTTTGGTCTCGGGAAGCCTTGGTATTCACGCGAAAAATAGTTAGAATAGTTGACCAAAAAATAATAAAGCAACTTTATCAAGTCGCTAGCTATCTTAGTCTCAGGAAGTCTTAGTATTTATGCGAAAGATAGTTAGACAAGTTGAGAAAAAAATAAGTGACTACATGTGCTTAAAGGTGACAAAATGGTAATACTTTGAAACATCATAGCCAACGAAGTGGTAATACGTTGAAACTTTGGGAAAATAATAATAAAATAACTAATTTAATTATCAAATAGTTAGGTATCTTTGATCTCAAGAAGGCTTGGTATTCAGGCGAAAGATAGTCAGAATAGTTGACAAAAAACAAACAACTAATTTAATTATCAAGTAGCTAGGTATCTTGATCTCGGGAAGCCTTGGTATTTACGTGAAAGATAATTAGAATAGTTGACAAAAAATAATAATGCAACTAATTTAATTATCAAGTAGCAAGGTATCTTGGTCTCGGGAAGCCTCGGTATTTAGGTGAAAGATAGTTAGAATAGTGACAAAAATAATAAAGTAACTAATTTAATTATGAAGTAGCTAGGTATCTTGGTCTCGGGAAGCCTCGGTATTTACGTGAAAGATAGTTAGAATAGTTGACGAAAATAATGTAGCAACTAATTTAATTATCAAGTAGATAGGTATCTTGGTCTCGGGAAGCCTTGGTATTTACGCGAAAGATAGTTAGAATAGTTGGCAAAAAATATAAATAAATAAAACGTATGAAAAGTTTGAATCAAAATCCCGAGCTATGAAGTATACCACGTTCGCAAAGATGCATATGATTAAAAACTTCGAAAAGATAGTGTGAAACATAGGATTTGAGTCTTTAGGATAAGATGAAAGAATTTCTTTATTTGAGATTGAACTTAAAAATGATAACTTGTAGAAACTTAGGATCTTATTTGCTAGTTATGCTTGTTATAGGAAAAAAAATGAATGATTTTCTTTTTCTTTATTCTGATTTCCTTTTTCTTTTCTTTTTCTTTATATTTATTTTTCTTTATCCTTATTTCCTTTTTATTTTATTTCTTAACCTCTTTATTCTTTTCTTTGAATTTTGTTGGCATATTCACTGCAAACCCTCACGAGACAACACTCGCCCACTGAGATAACATACAGGTTTAACGGGCTTATTGTTCATGTTAAATGCAATCGTGATTCTTACAAAAGTGAGTTATGATTTTTCTTTTCTTTTTAGATTTTGTTTTGCTCGAGGACTAGCAAAAGATAAGTATGGGGGTGATCTCCTATGATATACTGGAAATGAATCGCTTCTACTTAGCTAAAAAATGTTGTGTGAACTTTCTTTTTAAATAAATCTTAGGTCTTTATTTCATTTTGATGTTTTATTAGGTATTAGATGCATTAGCAAGGTGCACTTCTGCAATAAAGTTAAGCTAGTATCATGACCAATTAATTCCTTTAGATCAAATTGATATCATATTCATATCAACTATTTACACTCTCATAACATTACTTCCCAGTATTTTGCGCAACAAAACCCCTAATCTGACTTTCTATGATGTGGAATAGGATTCTGATCCTAAGTAATTTAGCAATAACTAAAAACATGGTGTTTCGTAGTTGGGTGGAGAACGTTTTTGTAGTTAGCCATATCAGGTACATATACTTTGTGAAAGCAATCATAAGCCTTCTGCAAACATAACTTGTACACCAAAATGGCCACAGTTTCTCAAATTCAGCCATCCTGGAAACAAATTGGTACTCTCTCGCAAGTGCCTGCAATTTAAAAGTATAAAAATAAATCTGGAATATTTTTAGGGTTATTTGGTCAATCAAATAGTCTCCTAATATAAAGATATGAACAACTAAAGAAATGAGGATAAGAAAGATGACAAGTGATTTTAATATGGAAATTTTAAGAATTTTGTTATCTCTGGGAGGCATTACATTACATAAGTCAAAGGGAGGGTTCACAAATCTGGGACATGCATTGAACAATAAATAATGAGAGCAGCTATATCTTCATTAGTTAGGGGAGAGAGCAGATGAGTTTCAATCAAATTAGAAGGATTAGATATTTTCATGCAACTAGTCCACTTTCCACACCAACCAGACTATTAGACTTGGAAACATAGACAAAGGCATTAGGCACCTAGAATGACCAACTATTTCGGGCACTCGATAGATAATCAAATTGTTCTGAAAATTTAGAATAGGAAGCATTTACATTTCATGGAAATCGATGAGTGTATAGTCTGCATGCAAATATCGATGAGGGTTAGGGTTAGGGTTAAGAAAAAAAGAAAAAAATTAGAAAATAATATTGAAATGGTTAGTGAATCAGTTAGTCATGACTCCTCTTCATTCAGTACTTGGTGGGCCATGTCTGAAAATAAAGAATGTACCACGATAAGTGGTCAAGCAAACTGGATCAAAATTCCAAGGGGGTTTAGATGAATTTGGTAATGGTGTAAATGAAGATTCCTAAAATAAACAAAGAAGTTTACAATCTATCCCAACGTAAAAGACATGAAGGGAAGTAGTTTTCTATTTATTTTAAATGAAGATATCTTTCTTTATCTGGTAAGTACAGTAGAAGGAGGGAAAAAAAAAAAAAAAAAGGAAGCAACTAAGTATTACATTGCATTTCCAACATCTGTAATATGATTGATACAAAGCTTCTGAAGATTAAATTGCTTCACAAGTGGGAGTCCACCCCTGCATGTGCCACGCGACGAGATTCCAGAAGTGGTTAAAAAATTAATCTCTCTATGTATAACCGCAGAAGGAATATAGCCGGTCGTGGGCAGCCGGCGGCATTTATCACTGTTGGTTTCTTCTTCTGTTTCCCCCCACACGTCGTACTCAAGTTGGAAGCTTAATTGACAGAATACATAGCTTCAAGGAGGTGGGGCCCATCTTATTATATGGAGAACAAGCCACGTTGATGGCAGACTTCCAAAGAAAATAAGTGGTGAGTCCAGCAGTCCCGTGTGAACACTACGTGCAAATGAATTAACCATGAAATCTTTTGTGCTAATTTAAATATCTATATATCAATGTTTCTATATCAACAGGTCACGTTGGGCCCCTAGTCAAAATTCAATATCAAAATTAAAGATCCACCTAAGGCCCAAACCCACAAGCAAGTCGAAGATTCATTCAAGCTAAGGACCCAAACCAAATATTTAGTGGATTCAAATTCAATTTAAAATTCAGATTATCAAATTCAATCCCGCTCTTAGATTGTCAATTTCACTATGAATTTAGATAATTTCGTAAACTGTTAGAAAAAGGAGATGATTTCCTTTTCTTCATATATGTTTGTTCTTATTATTTTTATGAACCTTAAATGTGTCCAAAATGACTCAGATTATACATACCATGGTTTTAAATATCGGCCGATTCTGATATCCTTATGATATCCGCAATAACGTGTTGGGTTTTGAGTATGGTTTCAAATATCGACCAATTCTGATACATATCGATAATATCACATCGGATTTTGAGGTACCCAATATGGTATTAACCCTTTAATATCGCGATATTGCCGATACAACCAAAATTGTCAATATCTACGACCCGATATTGCCTATATTGATATTAAAATCATTGGCCGATCGAGCATTTGAACCATGGTTTTCAGATATCCAGTTAGATAACCCTATAATATTAGTGGATATCGTGGTTGGAAATTACCATTGTGATTCTCAATTGTTGTGTTCTTTTTACAAAACTATACTTGACAACTTTTACTTTAGACCCATCCATTTTCCAATATACATGCCAACCTTAAAACTTGAATAGTATCAGTTAAAGATTGATGGATTAAAACCCCAGATGAAATGGAGAAATTTACAAAGCACTAATCTTTTAGCACATGATTCACAAGCGTGACAGTTTCGAGTTGACCTAAAACTTTTGCCGGACTGTTAATCACGGTTTGGATTAATTATAAGGATGTGTATGAAAAGACATGCTTGGATGGATCGATGTATGTGAGAGAAGTTCACTTTCTATCCACAATATGCTAAACACTAGACTTTTTAGCACATACATCGGTGCACTTGACACTATAAGTTAATCTAAAATATTTGTTGATGAAAAACAATTTAAATTAATTATAAGGGTGTATGTGAAAAGATATACTTGTTTGGATGCATGTGTAAGTGTAGGTGCATGTGTGAGTGTGTGCACATGTGCCCGAGCATTTCACGAGGAGGGTGTGCGTGCATGTGTGTGCGTGTGCGCCGCGCGCCTATGCATGCAAAATTATAATTTTCCACCCTCCATCTATATATGAAAGGAGATGTGTGAAGGGTGTTTGTGCAAGAGTAATACCTGTTATGTGTGCTATATTTTTCTTCAAATTTTCATCTCAAAACTAAAATTCCTACTAAATTTTTATTTTGTAGTGATGTATTGGTTATGCAAAAGAAGTTTTTGCAGATGTGCAAGCAAATATTAGTCCTTGGCTTATCACAATCGTGCAATATATATTATATATATATATATATATATATATATATATATATATATATATATATATATATATATATATATATATATATATGGGCACACGCACAAACACATTTGTATATCATGCAGATTTTCATTTGTAAGAGTTCTATTTATAAGGGTTTATACTTTACATATAGAAATTATATTTCTCACTGTGTAATCTCTCATGAATCTCAAAAGAATAAAAAATTAAAAAAATAATTTAACTTTTTCAACCAAGGCAGATTTGTGCAGCTTGATAAAATAAATTCAAACCTTTTCAGGTTCCCTTAATATTATAACATAAAAATGGGATATTGTGATGGCATGCTGGTAATAATCATAAAAAATTAGAGTGAGGCAGACCATGACCAATCAACTATGTAAACTCCTCCTTGGAAGGATTTTCCCCCCTTCTTTTATATACAGCAATATTTTAACCCTGGGTTTTTCCACTACCTTGATCACCATCGAGGGAAATGAATACTCCCAAGTGATTATGAACCTAGTAGTGTTCTTGTGCATAAAATAAATGGAAGATTTTAGATATCCCCCATGTCTCACTGTATATATGATATTACTGCTATTTGGAACAACTGAATATGATGGGCCATGGCTCCCTATGTGGACTCCCTTGGCACAATTCTCTCATGTATCTTCTGTATCTCCTCTTCTGAATAATGTTGGGTCATGGCTCATCATGCACAGACCATAAATAAAAACAGCAACAAAAAAAAAAAAATTCTCTTCATTGGACATGTGTTCCTACTACTACAAAATTGATGAAAAAAATTTGTAGCTAATGGTGAGGTTATCATTATCTTTTTTATCGTATGTGCTCCTAAGAAAGACACGCATCTCCTGAATAATTTCTCATCAGAGTTGTCAAGTTTTCCATAAACACAACAGTAAAATTATTACAATTAAGATCACTGAGAATTCTTCTAGATCAATGATGAGCTGGTATCACTCAAATGAAAACTTCAGTATTCGTATTCTGTTGTTCCAACGCCTAGGTGGTCCCGGAAACAATAACAATTGCAAGTTGCAAATATAAGAAGATATTCACGTCCAAGGCCTTCTAATCACATCATCGCAACTCACAGATTCAAGTATCAAAATGCAATGTCTTCTTAATTGACGTGATACTTCCAGCCAAATTACAGAATCTAGATGTAAATCCAAGTGGCAGTTTATGTATGCCTGCATCTACAGTGCTTAGTTCAGGCCTATACATACAAACGGACACAGACAGCCATGTGACCACGAAATGTTTCTGAGCAAAATAATATCTGGGAGCATCAGAACGTACTGGATCGCCCTCAAGACTTCTCCGGAACAAGATATTAATTGTCAAAAATAGGAAATAAGGTTCACATGGCCTCCAAAGAGCATTAGATATGCAATGAGAGAAACCATCCTGAGGGAAACTAGTATTACTTTCAGGTAAAGCTAATATTTTACCCCTTCAACAAAGCTATAGAGCTTCAAGTGAAGCTATCCTCTTGGGTCTGCTTAGGCCTCTTTACATGTGATATTTGGCTTACTGTCTGCTTCATTGAATCAGTAAGGTTTAAGTCATCGTTTTATCTCTGAGGATTGGCAGAACCTGGTCGTCAGCTTTCCCGTATCTCATCTTTTATAAATGTCAACAAGTTTGGATATCGTTCGGATCAGTTGAAATACTACTGGGGAATTTATTTTTTTGGAATGTCAACCGGGGAGACAATACCAACTCAAACGATATGTGACAGGTGGCATTTCGGAGCCCTGAATTTTGGTCTTCAGGTTTAGCCTGACTTTTGTTACAGGTTAAACCTGTATTTTGTATCAGGGAGGTTCCGTTGTTTTCTGCTTCTAACTTCTGCGCTCAGATGTATTTTTGTATCTATTTTCTTAGGCACATGTGTATGCACCGAAACTCTATAGCTTGGGCGGATTTTATGACTTTTCCACGTGTATTTCAAGAATATTTACATTAAAAACTTATTAATGGAACACAGGATACCTAGATGGTTCACCGTTTACTCTAAAAAAAATAAAGAAAGTGCTGATGAGGACCCAAATTGTTGGATCAAAATAAGTTAATTAAAATATAAAAATGGTGATCAGTGTACAATTAGTTGAGTTAATACATGCACTCTGGTATGTCAGTAGGTGTGCAGGTCGAAATTAAGGCTGAGACAGTAGTGAAAGACATGCAGCACATATCAATGAAGCTAGCAGTGGCTGTAAAAAAATGAATGACGCCACTCAGTATCAGTTAAGTTACTGGAAGAAAGATAAAGATATATATATATGAATTAATTTATGAAACTAAGTCCTACTTGATGAACTACCTAGTAAAATCAAAAACAAAAGAGTCCAAGAAGCCTGCAGGTCACAACTGGTGATCAGAGGATCGTGATGATCGAAAGTTGTAGTAGTAGTACAACAGCTGCCTCCTGAAGACCAGACGCCCCCGCCTGATTCAGGAGCACTCGGTAACTGAGAAAGAGAGAGAGGCAGCAGGAGGGCATCCACTGCTGCAGAGGCGGAGGCGTTCCTTTATTGTTTATATAATTTACATTTATATAATTAATTAGGGGCGGAGCTAATACACCTTGTGATGGTAATTGTGATGCGCACCAATATTCATCCGGATACTGTATGGTCGTAGTTGCTGCTGTACTACTAGTCGCGGCGGCATAGTACTGCAGTTTCCTCCTAAATTAGTCACAGCACCCTCGTCATTGACACGATCTGAAGCGCTGCCGCTACCATTATTAACAGTGGGGACAACAGCAGCAGGCGGAAGCCTAGTACTAGTAGTAGTAGATGATCCTGACAGTACCATTCGCGACTCCAAGCCTGACAAAGGCCTAGTAGATACACCACCTGTACTACTTGTGGAGGCTACTACTGTTCGATTACAGGCAGATGTGTTAATGATGATGATGATGCGGGACACCAAGCTGCTGCAGTAGAAGCACTAGCAGTCCCCGAGTGCACCATGAGACGGGCTGCAGCTGTAGCACCAGTCGGGCTGCATGGAGCCCTTCCTAATGGCAACCGCACCATCTTGCCATCCAGCAGCTTGCCTTGAGCAAACCGATGAGCCCTTCGTTGGTTTGGCACCCGTCCTCGAATGAGAATGGGGCCATGTTGTCCAGTGCAGCATCTCGAGCTGCCCCATCCACGGCAGATCCACCACCAGATGATGATGAGGTAGCTGCAGAATCAAAGTTTGTGCGGGCGTTGGCTCCTCGAAGGGTGCGGGCAGCATCATCGTATGCTCTTGCCGCCTCCTCTGCGGTGTTGAAGGTGCCGAGCCACAGCCTGACCTTCTGCAGGGAGTCCTTGATCTCCACCCACCTCCCCGATGGCCTCTGCCGCACCCCAATGAATCTCTTTGCATTGCGAGGACCCCCCTTTCTTCGTTGTTCCTTCTCAACAACTGATCCAGCCGGTATGCCCATAACTTTTCAACTCCTCCAATCGATCGACTGAACAATCAATCTTCACTGATTAATGATCAAATGAAAATATATATTCCTGACAACACAAATATGAATGATCGATCTTTAATTTTTATTACAAGTCAATACAGAGACTTAAATCCAACAAATATGAGAGGCAGGAAGGTAGTTAACAAGAGGAGGAGCTCGCTAAGCTAGAGATTAATTAGTCTTGATTATAATAAACGAATATTCCTTTTCTTTGATGATGGACATGGATTAAGATTTGCAATGCGATATATACATACAAACATTAATTTAGAGAATAGGAATGAATCAAGACAAGAAGAAGAGGATGATATCCAGTGGCGTACGCAGGATTCTCATTTAGTGGGGGCGGAGATATATGAATCAAAATTGAAAATATAAAAGTGAATAACACATCTCAAGTTTCGATATTATTAACAAGATAGAGGGGTCGTCACACTCTAAAATATATTTTCCTTTAATTTCTCATAAATTAACTGAAAGTGGCAGACAAATTTACTCATTAACACATCTTAATACCGAAAATCTAAATCATAATTCACAAAATCAATCACATTTTCCTAACAAAAAACTATTCACAAGTGATTTCTCATCAATTTTACTTTATATGTGAATGGTTATGATAACGACATGATTTGAAAATTGAATTACCTCAAAATTTCAAAATATAAAGATCCACTCTCAATTTTCTCAGCCAATGATCTCTAAAAATTTAATAGTTGTAAGCTTGCAAAAAAAAAAAAAAACATTATAGTTTGAATTACTTGCTAAAAACATCTTAAAACCTGAAAAAAGACTTGAATTATCGGCTAAAATTAATAGCTCTAAAAATTAATAGTTTGAGAGGATTGGCCCAGTGGG